>BOSO01004684.1:46839-226393 GCA_018403395.1 Gorsachius goisagi
CCCCCCCCCCCCCCCCCCCCACCGGGTTCAGGCCTGAGGGCTTCTGCCCCATAGGGCTTAAGCCTGAGCCCTCCCGGAGTCCCACTGTGTTCAGGGGGGGGGTTCTGCCAGCCCCACAGGGACCAGGCCGCACCCTGGGCCCGGGGCTCCCCTACGCACCCCAGTGCCATGATGGTAGTCCTGAGGAGGCGCTGCTGGAGCTAAACCCGGTCCTTGCGTCGTTTTCCAAGGGAACACTCACGGTCAGGCTCTCCAGGCTCCTTGGTTGTGAGGACAAAGTCCCTCTTGGGTGCAGGTGCTAAATGACTTCTCTAAGCAGAAAACTCCTGCTCCGACCCATCTGGCAGAGCTCTCCATGCTGAGCTCTCCAAGCCCAAAGAGCGTGCTTTGCCTCACAGGGAAGGCAAACGGCATTCATTTCATCACCAGGACTGCTCCACATCGCCTTGTTCACCCTGGAGGGAGAGGCTTTTCCCAGCAGTTTTTTAAGCCGCTGCACAAGGTCACCATACCTTGGCCTGTTTTCTCCCAGGCAAGAGCAGGGAGGTCGCAGCGGGCTTCATTCAGGACATGGAGGATATATGCCTCTTATTCAGTAGCATCTCTCCCTGCTGCCAGGCTGCTCTGGTGCGTGCCAGCCGCTCAGGGTTGGGTACGTGACGGTGGTGGTGCCTCTGGTGACGGCTCTTGTCAGAAACATTTCATGTTTGGCTGGGAGCTGCAGCATCGCTGTCAGTCCGCTTCCGCCAAACACTTCATTAAAGATTGTCTCTCTCCAGCCTTGGTTAAGATGCAGCATCCTCAGCGCAAACAAGATACAAATGCATTGGTGTTCCCTCTGTATACCACTGCCGCACTGCTTGAGCGCCAAAAGTTTTGTCTCCCTTCATCATGCCTGTATTCGCTCCTGCAGTGTAGTTCCATCCCCAAGCCTCCCTCCACAGTCACTCAAGACCAGCCCCGCAGTTACTTACCTGGTGTACAAGGCAGGAGAGTCCCCCTTTCACCTCGGCAGCCACCCAGATTTGCTCCCACAGCAGGACCATGCCACAGGGCTCCATGCAGATCCCCCATCACAGCTGTAGCCCTGCCTGGACCAGCCACAGGCACAGCGAAATGTGCTGCAGGGTCGCATGCTGCAGCCAGATGAAGTCAGGATCCACCTGGCAGAGCCTGGCAGGGCGAGTGGAGCAGTGGCACAGCTGTCACCCCCTTCGCTTGCTGCAGGGACAGATCCAGCACGGCACCAGACACCTCTCTGCCACCAAAGTTGGGTGTGATCCCTGCTGGGTTGCTGGTGCCTCTCCTGGTCCCCTCTGTCCCTTGCAGGTCCTTCACCCGTGCCTTGTCACAGCAGGGGTTATTCCAGCTGGACTCCCACATCCCCACTTGTTCCCCAATGGCAGCGCAAGGCGAGGCAGGAGCTAACAGCATCAGCTGCCTGGATTCACTTGGAGAAGGCAGCGCAGATGGGTGTGTGATGCTAATCCAGCCTTCAGGCTGGCGATAACCCTGCAACTTGGGACAAACCGGCAGCAGCCATTCGCTGGGCAGCCCAGAGTCCCCCACCCCCCCAGGCACCCCAAACCCCAGGCCAGGCTCCCCCTCGGCCACGTGTGCCGGTATGCATTTAGTGACAGCCGCTGCTGCCCTGCAAGGCACATTCATTTGACAGTGGTCACAGCATCCATGCTGTGGCCATTCACTTTTCACAAGTTGCTGGCTTTGTCCTTCAAAAACAAGACATTGCGGGGGGGGGGGGGGGGGGCAGGCTATTTTTGGGATGTAGGAAGTTGGCTGCTTCCCAAGGCCCCTCCTGCACCCACCAGAGAAATGGCAGCCCCTGAGAGAGCAGGAACACCCCAAGAGAAAGGGACAGCAGGGAGAGGCTCCTGCAGGGACACCCCAAGGGACGGGGACAGCAGGGACAGACTCCTGCAGGGACACCCGGTCAAGGGCAGCCACAGGAACAAACCCTAGAGCAGCACCCAGGAAGGGGAGAGCAAAGGGGGGGAACACGGGACCCGAAGGCAGGGAGGGAAGCCCCAGCGTTGTGGGGGCCATGGCTCAGCACCTCCACAGGGGGCTCAGCCTCCCACCAGCTCCTTCCCAGGCTCCTGGGGAAAGGGACCTGCTCCTGCCCTCCTCTTTTAAAGCCCTTCTCTCCTGGCTAGCCATGCAATTCAGGTGTGCCGGAGAAAACAGGGCTTTTTAACCCCTTCCCACCCTGCAGTCTTTGCACACCAGCCTGGGTCTGTAGCCTCTTTGATTGCCCTCAGCCTCTGCTTTGCCCTCCAGGTCCCCCAGCACCATGCTCCAGTCCTCCTTCCGGCTGCCCTGCAGGGGGCTCAGAGCCATCCTGGCCATAGGGGACGGATCCTGCCTGTGTTGTCACCGCCCCCCACTTTCCCAGCTGCTGGGGGCTGAGATGCAACGAGTTTGTGCGTTCTGCTGCAGGGCAGCCACCGGCGCGGCAGGCGGCAGCAGCACCCCTGCGCCCAGCCACCTCCGAGGGGCTTGACACCACCTCTCATGTTTCTGAGATTTCCCCCCACCCCTGGTGTCCCCAGCTTCATCCCTGTGGGGAGAGGCCCAGCCACCTTGCGGGGACAGCCCCACGGGCCCCACCGGGGCAGCTGGTGGAGCTGGGGTGTTGGGGTCAGCCCCCCGGGGAGCCCGGGCAGGGCAGCGGGCAGAGATTGCGGCTGTTATCACTGCACCAACCAACCGTTCTCCTGGAAAAGGGAGCAACTCTGGTTCCTCCGCTCTGCGGGCTGAGGGTCACACCTGCTTTTACAGCCAGGCAAAGGAGAAGAAAGAAGCAATTCTGTTTACTTAGGGAGTAATTAATATCCCAGTGCCTGGCATCTACAGAGGCAGCAGAAACCTCCCCCACAGCGCAGGGAGCGCAAGGCTTTGCAGCCCTTTATTATTTCATTATCAGCCGGGCAGGATTAGGAGGGCGGGTCAGGGAACAGTGCCGGCTTTAAGCAGGTTTAGCTCCTTTGAAAAGGCTGATCCGGGCTCAGTCTCACTTGCTGGCTGCGATGCAGTTATTTGCCGAGCAGAGGGGTTTGAGTTGTGTTGGTGGGGGGGCAAAGGGTCGTGTATTTTTAACAGCAAAAAATGGTAAAGCCCAGTAGGGAAAACCTGGGAGGTTCCTTTACCAGGAACTGGCTTTTTTTGTTGAATTTCAATGACCGAGGCAGGCAGTTTCTCAGCTCTGCCAAGACCTACATCTCTGCTTGGAGAAAACCAGAGCTTGGTGCTTCCCGGCACACTCCAGGGGGTTTTGGGGCGGTTTTATTGCATGGGGCCGACACGGCGCCGGGGCGGGACAGCCATTGCAGGCAGCTTCCTGCAGAGCTGAATGAAGTTTGGCCCTTTCTCCTTTACCAAGTTTCTCCCTGGAGCCCGGGTGGGGTGGCCGGAGCACACCAATCCCAGCCGGGCCGGGGAAGAGGAGCCGTGAGAACAGCAGCAGCAAATCCCAGTTCCTCTTACCCCAGCCAGAAATGGCGGGCTGTGGTGGGAGGCTGTGTCCCCACAAGGAATTCTGCCCTGGGGATGCTGCCTCCAGGTGCTGAGCATTGTGGCGGGGATCCCGCTCGCTCCGGGATCAGGATTGGGATGGGGATGGAGCCTCCCAGCCTGGCCGGTGCAGCCCCGCCAGGTGGTTCTCATTGCAGCCTCTGACTCACCTCCCAAAAATGCCTGCACTCATATCATGGCAGGAAACCGCTACCGGGAAGTGGTGAAAACCCTGCGATGGCCTGAAATTTGGCTTCCCCCAGCAAAGGGGGAGATCAAACGGCAGCACTTCAGCCTCAATCCCTCTGACGCCAGGGCTAGTCATCGGGGTGACTTTTTGGCTGAGTGGTGCCTGTGGTTACTCCAGACTCAGCAGCTTCTTGCGGGGCGTTTGGGAGTGTTTCCCCCGAGGAGGACTGACCTCAGAAATATTTCTGAGTAAATCATCATCTAGGAGGAATGAGCCCATCTTGCCTGTGTCACCCAGGGCTTCCCGGCCGAGCCCTGTGGTCCTGGGCTGTGCCGGTGGCCGCTGAGAGCCCAGCCAAGGCTCAGGGCTGGACAGCAGCCCATGGTGGCTTGCAGAGCCTGGCTGTGATTTAGGAGCTGCTGTAACCTCCTCGGAGGCTGAGAAACCTGCTGGGGTAAGCCCCCATGTGAAGCCAGGGTTGTGGTTGATACTTGCTGCCCACAGGTCACGGAGGCAGAGACCGAGGGTGTAGACACTCGCCAGAGTCCTGCAGCAAATCGGTGACAGACCCAAAACCTGTGTCCCAGCTTGCGTGCCTCTGTTATTTCTGTCCCCTCCTGCTCCATGCGGGTCCCCTGCGTCAGCACCAGCATCTGCCTGGGGAGCTGCAGGGTGCCTGCTCCCTGCGAGCCCCCGCAGCAGTGGGCTGAGAGAGGCCAAACCACACTCCCCAGGCTGGGTCTGCCCCAAAACGGTTTCGTCTCCCCATCATCCACTCCCGCAGGCGCTGGCTGGAAAGTTCCCACTGCTGCAGTCGGTGCCTGTCCCCCTGCCAAACCCTGCAGCCCTGCCAGCCCCGATGCAGCACAGAGCCGCGCTATTTCTGGCTCCACCTTGAGACATGTACCTTCAGCAGTGGGAACGATGCTGAAAGAGACGGATCTGGGATGAGTGCATCCCCTTCCCATTCCTGTCCCCAGGCGGCTGCCGGCGGAGGCGGCAGAGCGGGCAGAGGGATCTGAAAGAGCTGCGAGCCTCGGAGCGAAATGCTGCAGTTCATCCTGCAGCAGAGCCATGTCCTCTGCACGCCTCCTCCGGGGCTGCCTGCCGCTGCCGTGTAGGCAGCAGGAGCCTGAAATCCGGGCCTGCCCTGGCACAGAGAGCCTCGGGTCTGCGCTGCAGCCGGGATGCATCAGCCAGGTGTGGCCAAGGGTTATGGCAGGGCTGGGAAGCCCCCAGCCGCTCTTCTTTCTTCCCGCAGGACTTGTTCCCCGGGAGGGGGGGCGGGCAGCTCCTCTAGCAGCTGGGGAGGGAGCTGAGAGGGTGGTTAATTGCTGTATTTAACCTTTGGCTTCTTGCACAACTCGAGGCAAACCTTATCTGCTGCTTCTGCCTCAGTTTCCCCAAACAGAGAGCATCCATCACCTTCTCCAGCAAGCCCGGGGCATGGTGCTCCAGATGTATGAGCCTTCTCCCCCAAACGATGTCTGTGAGGTCTGGGGTACCCCACGAGATCCCCCAAGACTGGAATTTGAGGAGGGTTTGCTCTTGAAGGGAGCCTGGTGGCCTCTGTGGTCACGGCGGGACCAAGCATCCTGTGCCATGGGCAAGCCCCCTTTGCAATGAGAAAGGAGGTGGGGAGGATTCACCACCGCCTGTCCCCACTGGCACGCCGGCTGCATGCCTCATCCCCACACCATGTCCCTGTGCCCTCCCACACGTGTGGCCTCCGTGGCTCTGAGCGGGCGGAAACGGAGCCGATCTGGACAAACCTGATGGGCAGACACCTGCCCACAGTGCGCGAGCCCCAGCTGTTGATCACCCTTTGGGTTGCCGGTCAGGTCAAGGGAGCTCGTTAAGGCTCTCGTAATTAAGATAGCCCCAAACAACTGTTTATCAGCACTGAGCGGTGACGGAAGTGATCCCACTTCCGCATTAGACATCGCATCTGGAAGCAAACAAGTGGTGTCTGTGCGGGACCAGGTTGAATCAGCCCACAGCTACGGAGAGCAAAGGGACCCGTGTGGGGCCGGTGGTGGTCACCGGGCCGGCCATGGCACGAAGTGGGCATCTGCCAAGGATGGCACAGCACTGGGATGGGCTCATGTGAAGTCCCCATAGACCAGCACCAACACAGAAAAGCTCTCCCTAGGCGTGATGTGCCACCATGGAGGCTGAAGTTGTGCTGGTCCCATTCCCCATCCACGACTGACCTGTCTGCCGCCCCCCATGTCCCTGCCCCGGGCATCCCCCCCATGGGCATCCCTGCGCTAACCCTTCCTGTGCCCAAGTGCTGCGGCATCACTGGCTTCGACAGCCTGTGCTGAAGCCGCTCCCAGCGCCTTTCCCCAGCCCACAGCATGGCCAGTGGAGCCCAGCCGGGCATTTGACTCCGTGTAAAGCACAGGCAGGCAGGGTGAGGGGGATCCCGGTGGCATGGAGCCATGGACGGATGTAGCGCGGTAAAGCCAGAGCCCAAAGCAGACCCGTGGCACCTGCCAGGAGCGGAGTGATGGCGGCTCTCACATCCTCCCACCACGTCTCGTGCCTTCCTGAGCGGAAATCGGGAGTGGATTAGTCACTGAGAAGGGTGAGGGGCAGGTCAGGACGCTGTACTCCCCAGCATCCAGCTATTTCCTCCCATGACACCTTGCCGAGGACCTCGGGGCTGTTTACAAAGGCTGGAGCGCGGCACGGTAGTGGCCAGGGAAGCGGCGGTGCCCAAATCTCACCCAGAATCAGCTGCGGGTGCTGTGGTTCCCCAGCCAAAAGCATCAGCCAACAAATGGCTGGGAGTGAGTTTTGCCCCACATCCCCTTCTAAGCATCTTTTTCAACCCATAGCACCCAGGGAAGTCTTTTTGGAAAGCGCGATGCTCCAAACCATGGCACCTCGGCTCTCGTTTTAGGTCTCTCTGGGAAAACAAGACTTAGCCGTGTTATCTGCCCAGCTGATCATCCTGTGCCCTCCCTGCAATTTTTGGCCAGATTCAGCGGGTTTAAGCAGGGACAGAGGGCCAAGGGCTCACTGCTAATTAAACTGCTCTAAGTGTGAAGAGTGATGCCTCCCCGAGGTGCGAGCTCAAGGTTACGGGATCTCAGGCAGCTGCCAGCCCAGCAGCACGCAGCGTGCAAAACCCGTGCAAGCATTGCCACCAAGGGTGGTCTGAGCGATGAGGAAGGGGTGAGGACGGCCCAGGGGAGGCGGAGGGAGGGACTGGGGCACCTCTCCGCCTGCCTTACCATCCCCATGGCGCTTGTCCAAGCGCTTATCACCCGTTTCCCCATGCAGAGGCTCAGCTCTGCTTTGGTTAGAGCCTCAGGAGAGCAAAGGGCCAAGCTGGAGTGCATGGAGCAGAGCTACATCCATGGGGAACTGGTTGGTGAAAAAAATCCTTGTTGAGCTGGGCCAGGCCCCCTGGAGCCCAGCAGCCCCATGGGAGAGTAAGGTCGGTCCTGTCGCCATCAGAAGCTGCTGTCAGTGATTTTTGCCAGCCGCTGTGGGCATGAAGAGGGTTCCAGCCGTGCTGGCACCCTCCAGGCAGGTCCCCTGGGCTCTGTCCCCAGCGCTGTGTGCCCCAGGGTGGGATCCCCAGCACAGCCCACCTCCCTCCACGGGGCTCCATGCCCATGGCACCCTCCAAGCCGCAGAGGTACCTGATGGTGAGCAACCAGGGACAGACAGGACATCATCCCTCTCCATCCTCCCTCCTGGAGGTGTCCCCCGCCGGCTGCCTGCTGGCCTCCTGGAGTTCTCCAGGCACCCGCTCCGCTCCTGGCGCCCTGTCCCGGGTGGAGAGATGCAGAAATGGAGTTACATGCTGTTGAGCCCAGCGTGGGGCTCCAGGGACCCGAGCAGGCGCCATCCCCCTGCCCCTGCGGATCCGGGTGCTGCTGGACACGATGTGCAGGAGCCGGGGCTGGCACCGCTACCATTGCTTTGCCGCTGCTCTCCCGGCGTGGGTGGGCGCCGTGCCACCCCCAGGGCCGTGGAAGCACCCGTGCCGGACACCCACCCCGGCAGGACAGCGTCACCCACGGCGTCGCTTTGCCCTCGCGTGTCCGGCTGCCCGCGCAGCGCGGGGCGGCGCTGGGGGAAACTGAGGCAGGCCGGGGGAGGGGACGGGGGGCTCGGGGCAGCCCCGGGCCGGACCCCCCCGCCGGGGGGTGTGGGGGGGTGGGTGGGTTAACTTTTTATGAATGGGGCCGCCCCGCCTGCCATTGCCGGGCGGCGCGGCGGGTGTCAGCAGCGAGCAGCGGCGGGCGGCGCTCCCCGGTGCGTCCCGCTCCGCTCCCGCTCCCGCTCCCGGCTCCGCCGCCGATGGCCGCCGGCCGCCGTGCTCCCCCGGAGCCCGGCGGGGGCCCGGTGTTACTTCAAGGCATCTTCGGTGCGGGACCCAGCCCCGGCGGTGCCGCCTGTTCGCTGGCTCTTACGGCCCGGGAGCTGCAGGTGCGGCGTCCCGGCGGCTCCCCCGGGGGCTCGGCCGGCCCCGACGCCGCGCTCCGCCTGGCCGACTGCGTGGGCTCCGCCGCCTTCCCCGCCGCCGCCGCCGCCGCCTGCTTCTCCCTGGTCTGCTACCCGCTCCGCGGGCCGCGCTGGGGCTCGCCCGCCCGCCAGCGCCTGGAGCGGACCTTCCGCGTCTGCCCGGCGCCCGACGCCGAGGGCAACCTGCGCATCGCCCAGGCCTGGAGCCGCCGGATCCGGGAGCTCTCGGTGCCTGCCGTGCCCACGCAGGACGGTGAGTGCCCAGGAGCCGCCGCGGCCGCCCCACGCTCGCCCGGGGCGGGGGGAGGCGGCCCCGGCCCCGGCCTCGCTCCGCTCCGCTGCGGGTCCCGGCGGAGCGAGGTCCGAGGGGGGGGGGGGGGGCGGGGGAGGGGGCCGGGGCCGGCAGCCGCCCCCAGGGCGCGGGGCCCGCCCGGTCCCATCGCCCGGCCCCGCGGGACGGCGGCCCCCGAGGGGCGGCGTGGGGACGCGGCCGGCAGCGGGGGTCGGGGGAGCTCGATCCGCGTCCCGCGGGGTCACGTGGACCCCCCCGCCCCGAACAGGGGGCACCGGGACGCCCCCGCCCGCAGCCCCCAATCCACGGGCGGCTGCTCCCCCCTTTCCCCCTTCAGCCGAAGGGGCAGCAGGGACGTGGTCGCAGCAGCGGGGCCCTTTGCACGCCCCCCCCTCCCCCCTCCCATCACTTCGGCTCGATAAGTAGCAAAGCTCCAAAGGGCAGCATTAACAAGGAGAAAAAAAAAAAATCATCGTTGCTGACGCAGGCAGGACGGGAGCCGGGCACCGTCCAGGGCAGGTCCCAGCCATCGCTTGGGAGCAGGCGAATCCCCCCGGGATCGCCCCCCCCGCGGGACCTTGCGGGGTCCCCGGGCAGCACGGAGGGGTCCGGGTTTTGGTTCCCTCTCCCCTCCGGGAGCTGCCCCCAGCTGGAAGGCGAGCGGCTGGCTCGGGGGCCAAGTCCGCCAGCTCCTGCAGCCAGGGCAGGGCAGGCTGGCATATATTTGAACATCCGAGCAGAGATTCAATTATATGCACTACTTCATTTATTTAGCTGTCCAGTCGCACTGATCAGACTTGGAAATTAAGAGGCATGCGGTTAGAGGGATCCTGTCAAATCACATTTAGCCCAGCTCTTCCCTGCTTGGATTTTAAAATGCAGCTTTTTTATATGACCTGCAGCTACAAAACAACTTTTTGCTACTCTTCCTGAAGGATAATAATAATAAAAAAAAAAACAGTGGAAAAGGGTGAGGGCAAAACCAGTTCCCCAGCTCTATTTCCAATTTGAACTCTGCAGCCGTAAGTCTCCAAGCGTTTTAAAACCCTCGCCCTCTTAGCAGGCAGTGCGAGGGTGCTGGGGCAGGAGCAGCTCACTGCATGGCAGGGGCCTCGGGAGAGCTGGAGGAAGGAGGACGGGAGACGGCGGTGCGGGATTTTGCAGTTATTTTTCTAGCTGAGGGCCAGCAGGATTTGCAAACCTCCTCCCCCAGTTTGGGACAGAGCTAAAAATGCCTCTCGCCACACCCTGCGCTCGCACGCACCCTCGCACGCCGGCATCAGTATCTGTGCGGGACAGATAAGGCCTTGCTGAGAAGCTGCGTGCGAGTCCGTGCGGAGCAATCCTGCCACCCTGTCCCTGTGGGGAGGGGACCCAGGGAAGCCACCGGCCAGCCCATCCCGATGTCATCTCAGCTCCAGCATCCTCTGGGATCAGCCCTGCGGAGAGGTGCAGCGGGGGGTGAAGCTTCCCCCTTCTTATTTCCCCCCAAGGGGGGCGAAAAAAAAGTCCCTCAGCAGTTAATAACCGCAAAGCTGGGGCTGTCCACAGTGTGCAGGGAAGCGTCCTACCCTGCAGCTGGCTGGGAGGGAGCAAACCGTCCCTGGGCTTCTGTCCTGGTGGGGAAATCCAGCGCCCGGCCGCAGCAGGAAGCTGCCAGCAACAGCCACAGAGTCGCAGCAGCAGCAGCACTGTGGGACCTGGCCCTGCTGCAAACCCCTGTTTTGGGGGACGCCCTTGCCATGATCATCCCCTCACCGTGCAGAGGTGATGCTCTGTGGAGAGGGGATGCAGTGGGCATGCCCCAGTCCATCCCAGCCTCACGCCAGCCAGGTCACCGGGCAAGACAGCCCTGTCCCCCGCCAGCCTGGCACGCGTTCCCTGTGCCCAGAGAGTTTCCAGAGGGATGCGGGGACACGATGGAGCAGCTGGGGCTGCTGACAGCGGAGCTGTGTCAGCGTGGTCCCTGCCCGAGCATGGCCAGGACATGTGTCCCATGGGGGGATGTGGGTGGAGGGGGGAGAGCAGGGTTTGTGCACTGGCAGCAGCTGGAGCCCCTTCCTCCTGCTGACTCAGTGTCTGCTCTGCTCGGCCTTTGAGGTTGAAAGCAACCGCGCTGTGCCGGGAAGTGGCTGAGCCTCGCCGAGATGCCAGAGGCTGGCTGGCATTGCGCAAGGGAAAGGGGATGCTGCTGAAATCTGTCTCCCCCCCCCTCCCCCTGCCTGAGCATCGCCACTGATGGGCTCTGGCTCTGAATCAACACCCTCCGCTCCTGCCCTGGGAGCCTGGGCCGAGCCTGGTGCTGCTGGTGCCACTGGTCCTGCACGGAGATCACATCCCCATTCCAGTTCACAGCCTGGTACCAGCAATCTGTCCCTGGTGAGGGAGCTGCAGCATCCCTCTGTGCCCTGAGCAGGGCTCACCTTTTCCCCCCAGCCAAGGAGACAATCCTCGGGGTCCTGGCTGTACCCCGCTGCCCAGTGGAGGCCACGGGTCTGGGCAGGAGTTTCAGGCAAGACCCAGCTGCAGCTCTGGGTGCACATCAGAAACAACGTGGCTGTGGCTGATTGGAAACATTGTGAGGTTAAAAAATGGATTTTGGCTCTTGAAGTGCCTTGTGCTCTTGCTCTGCATCCTCCGGGAGGGAGGGAGGGAGCAGGAGAGAGGAAAGCCCCCTCATCACCTGCCTCCGGTAGCTGGGGTTTGAGCACAACCCCCCTGTCCTGGGGGCTTGGCTGCGTTTGTCAATAGGGGACTTTAGTGCCGGTGGTAACTGGGGAAAGCTCTGGAGGGGGGGGAGCAGGGCCAGCCCAGCCCAGGCCAGCCCGCTATCCCTGACCTGAGCTGGGGCGGCCTCTGCTCAGGGCATTTCACCACCATCCCTGAGGGAAGCTGGTCCCCTCGCGTCTGGCGCCCACTGATAAGGGGCCGGGGAGGGTGGGGGACAGCCAGTGGCTTCCTCTGGCCCTGGGCAGCAGCGGGGAGAGCCAGCCCAGAGCCAGCGCCCGGACCCAGGCTCAGCCCTGGCTGCTGGGGGTCCCACAGGCAGACCTTTGCTGTGGACTCGGTGGCAGGTCCCAAACAGACGGCATGGGTATAAGGAGGTGGCCTGGAGGGTGACAGCCTCACTGGGTCATCCCCAGGGGAGGAAAATTAACCTGAGGGTGCCGAAATCTTCGGAGGACTGTGTGCTCCCCAGGGCTGGGATAGGCACGGCGATGGGGTGCTCCAGGCATGTCTCCCCGCAGGGCAGCTCACGGACCTCTGCCAACCGGCAGGGAAGCCCCGGCGTGGCCGTGTCCAGGGTGATGCTGGGTGTCACCCTGGGGACCCTCTCTCTGCCTCTGTCCCCTGCCTGTATGTTCAAAGAGCTCAAATCAAAGTGTGCAGACAAGGCAGGGTTAGGCGGGCGGCCCCAGCCCGCCCTGCCCTGGGCTAGAGGGGGGTTCCCATCCCGGGCCAGTGCCGGGAAATTTCATCTGCTTTGGTGACTCAGCTCCTGACCGAGCAGCTCTTTCTGCTGAGTCAGCAGGAGCAGCCCCCGTGCTGTCCCGCTGTGCCCACACGCCCAGGCAGGCGCCCGCTACCCCTGGGGGCCACGTCACAGCTTAGGGGGCCCAGAGCTGGTGGGGGGACACCCCCCCCACCCCCAAAACTGGCTTCACCCTGCAGGGCCGGGGCTTTCCAGAGGCACTGCGGGAGCTCAAGGCACGCTGCCCTGCTCATTTTGGGGCTTGGGGTGCCTGGGCAGGATCCAGGGGTCCTGTCCTCAAGCACACTGCCACCAGCTCCCCCAGATGCCATCGCATCGCTCCCCTCCCTGCGCCTCCCTCACGGGCAGCTGCAGCCTGGGCTCACCCCGTCCCCCTGCACGGGGACCGCTGGGCTTTGGGGGGAGGTGCTGGAAGCAGGTGGGGGGCAGAGGGATGCAGACCCCAGCCAGGCTTGTAATTACAGCCTGCCCAGGGCCCTCACACCCGAAACCTGAGCCCCGTGGGGAGCAGGGGAAGCAGAAGCGTCCGTCTGCTGGCACAGGTGTCTGTCCTGGCCCTGCTCCATCTGCAGTGGATGAGGGGAATTGGGACCTCGAGTCCCCCTGGCTCTCGCCCCTCCGTGCTTGGCTCCCTGCGCATGGGGAGACCAAGCTGTGTTGTGAGCTGTGGGGTTCAGCCAGGGCCAGGTGCCCCTGGGGAGGCTGGGTATCAAACCTCCCCTTCACTTCCACCTTTCTTTCCTCGGCGTGTCCGAAAGCGCAGCCAGCAGCACCCCACAGCCCTGGGATGCACAGGGATGCTCGGTGCTGCAGAGCCCCAGCTCCACTGCCCATTGCTGGGTTGCTGCAGGGCTCCGGCTTGGGCGTAAAACATCTCTGCTGCTTGCGGGGGAGCTCAAGATGAGTCCCTGCAGGACCCCATGTCCCCATCTCTGCCACCACCCCTGCTTTCCCAGCAGGGACCCTCTATCCCTGCTCACCTCTGGGATGCAGGCCAGGGAGCTTGTGGGGATGGGGGCAGCTCCCCTGCCTGGGGGGTCGTGGCAAATGCTGCCCTGGCTCACAGAGCCCTCCTGGGGCAGTGCCATGGCCCCACCAGCCTGAGCCCCCTCTCCCCCCACCCAGGCGACAGCTATGGGGTGCTGCCCCGGCCCTGCCGCGCGCTGGTGCTGCTGAACCCGCAGAGCGGTGCCGGCCGTGCGCTCGAGGACTTCCGCGCCGTGGTGCAGCCCATGCTGGCTGACGCCGACATCGCCACCACCATCTTCATCACCGGTGAGTCCGCAAATGGCTTCCCCACCTCCTCCTCCTCCCTTCCCAGGATTGTACCTGGGTGCTGCTGCCCTGGGACAGGCTCCTCCGAGGGCCTCGTACCCCCCGTGTCACCGTGGCTCTGGCTCCCACAGGACTGGTTTGGACAACGCAATGGGTGGGTGGCGGCAAAGAGTGTAAGGGGACATGGTTGCACACAACAGGGGTGACTGCCTCACTTCCTGCACCCCATTGGGGACAGCGGAGCTGGGGTCACCATCTGGGGGGTGGCAGCAAGGAGGGCAGAGGGACGGAGGGTGATGCTCAACTCTCTCTACTTTCCCCCACAGAGAGACCCCACCACGCACATGAGAAGGTGAGGGATGAAGACCTGTCACAGTGGGACACATTGGTGGTCATGGCCGGGGATGGGCTGCTCTACGAGGTGAGGGGCACTGTGGGGCATCCCCCCAGCTGGGATGGTCACAGAGGCGGGAGGAGAGGGGTGCAGGGGCCAAACTTTGAGACACAAAGGCAGGCAGGGAATGGCAAAGGAGAGATGGCACCTGGCTTGGAGCAAAGCGGGGCAGCCATGGCCTCGGTCTTGCCCTGGCCAGAGGCACTGTGGATTCCACTCCCCCCCCAGGCTGTGTGTGGGCCACTGGGTTCCTTGCCTGGTCCCCAGTACCATGAGCTCCCTCCGTCCCTGCAGGTGGTGAACGGGCTCATGGAGCGGCCGGACTGGGAGGAAACCATGAAGAAGCCGCTGTGCATCCTGCCGGGGGGCTCCGGGAACGCCCTGGCCGCCTCCATCAACCACTACGCAGGGTGAGCCCCAGCCCCACAGGGGCACCCACTCCCAGCACCCCACCAGCCGGCACACAGGGCTGCGCTGGCACCGAGGCGAGGCGGGGCGAGGTGGGGTGAGGGAAGCAAAAAGCTGAGCATGGCTCCAGCCCTGGGGACGGGTGCTGGGATTCCCAGCACAGGGGTGCCCACCTGGGTCCCCACTTCCCTGCAGGCTGGTGCTGCCCAGCCCCAGCCGGTCCCTGTGAGCATTGGATTGCATCCCTGTGTCCCCAGCTTCCCCCACGCCCTTTCTCTTCTCCAGGCTTGGAGTCTGGCAAAGCTTTGCCCCAAAGGACCCACCCCAGGGCACGGCAGGGGGACCAGGACTGCCCTGGCCCAGCAGCCCCAACTCAGTTCCCTTTTTGGGGCTGGTTTATCCTTCCCACCCCCAGCAAAACCCCAGTGGCTGTCCCTGAGGGACGCTGTCACCCAGCTGGGATCTGTCCCAACCATGACACAGGGGTGAGGGTTGCATGTGGATGCTGGGACAGCAGGAGAGGCCCCAGGCTGGGTCCAGCCCAAACTCACCCCCCTCCATCCCTCGCAGCAACGATCACGTCGCCAAGAAGAAGCTGCTGACGAATTGCACCTTCATCCTGTGCAAGGGGCTGCACACGCAGATGGACCTGGTCTCGCTGAGCACAGCCTCGGGCAAGCGCCTCTTCTCCTTCCTGGGCTTCGGCTGGGGCTTCATCTCGGACGTGGACATCGACAGCGAGAAGTACCGCCGGCTGGGCAACGCCCGCTTCACCCTGGGCACCCTCCAGTGCCTGGCCAAGCTGCGGGTGTACCAGGGCCGCCTCTCCTACCTGCCCGCCGTCCCCGAGCAGGGCACCCCCCCAGCACCCAGGGACCCCCACGTGCCCATCACCAACGGCCAGGCTGGCCACATCTTGCCGCCGGTGGGGACGGAGGCGGCCGGGGCTCTGCCTGCTGACTCGCTGCTGGTGCCACTGTGCCAGCCGGTGCCGGAGCACTGGACGGTGGTCCCCGAGGAGGAGTTTGTCTCTGTCTATGCCATCTACCAGTCCCACCTGGGCACCAACCTGCTGATGGCACCGGCAGCCCGGCTGCATGACGGCTGTATCCATCTCTTCTACCTGAAGGCTGGCATCAGCCGTGTGGCACTGCTGAAGCTCTTCCTGGCCATGGCCAGAGGGACCCACCTGGACTTGAACTGTCCCCACCTGTGCTACATCCCCGTCCGGGCTTTCCGCCTGGAGCCGCGGGCGGCCACGGGCATCATGACAGTGGATGGCGAGGCACTGGCCTGCGAGCCCGTGCAGGGCCAGATCCACAGCCGCCTCTGCCGCGTCCTCAGCGGCTCCTGAGCAGCTGGGTTCAGCCCTCCGCAGCGCTGAGCCGCCGGCCCGGCCCGGCCCAAGGGCAGCAGAATCTTCCTCCCACTCAGGAACCTCCTCCTCCTCATAGCAATAGCTCTTGGGGGCTGCAGGCACTCATCCCCTCGCTTGCCCCCATGCTTAGCTTTAACCCCCTAGGGACAGCCACCAGCGCTGTCCCAAAAATGAGCCACGAGCCCCATCAGGTACTCAGTGCCGGCGAGACGCCAGCGTGTTTAATCCCGGTACGAGGTCCTGGCACCAGGTGGCTGCGCCGGCACAGCCCCGTCCCCTCCCCGGCTCGGACGCACATGGTGGCACCGCTCGCATCCCCGCTGCGGAGCCAGTGCCAGCCCCCAGGGATGGTCAGGACCAATATATCTTAACAGAAGAAATCGACTTTTTTTAAGAATGTTTCTACCCAAAGCTTCCTGTAGAAGCAGAGTTTATTCTTGTGAGAAATGCAATAAATATCTAGCGTTTGCAAAAAAGTCCCCTCTGGGTTTTAAATCCGAGCTCACTGCTGCTGTCGCCCTGGCCAGGCACTGTCAGGTTGGGTTTAGCTCAGCACCGCGGCCCTTCACTCCCCAGCATCCTGCCAGCCCTCCATCCCTGTGGGACTGGGACCCACACGGAGCGATGGCCCCAGGAGATGCTCCCAGGGGATTTGCCTCGGAGGCAGGGCATGGGGCATGGCTGTCATGGAGTCTCCTTGCCCACCATCGCACTGGGGCTGATTGAATCCGGCGAGCTCAGCCCCGCAGCGATGGCTTGGGATGTCTTGGGAAAGGTTCAGTGCCTTGGAGCGAGGGCAGGGGAGGGATTGTGGAAGAGGTTCAGGGAGTGGGTTGTTGGAGCCGAGGGTTTTGGCTTTCCGCAGGGAGTGGGGAACTCAGGCGTCCCCTTTCCCGGGCAGCCCAGGGCCAGCTGGAGCCCTGCAACAGGTCCCTGCCCAGGGGCTTTCCTGGCAGGGGGATTACTCTGCCTGCTTGGTATAAAATTGCAGTAATTAAACTTCATTTACAGTGCTCAAGTACAAAGTAGAAGAGTAAACAGCGGCGGCTGTTGGCATTTATCCATCTGCAAACTATGCAATTAGGATTGCAGAGCCCAGAACGAAGAGCATGATTGTTCCCTGCTACCACCCCCCACCCCCCCCCCAACACCCCCACTCGCTCACAGGGAGCTGAGCTCATGTTCCCGGGCCAGCAAGGCAGGCAGCAGCTGGGAAACACCTCCCAAAATAAAGTTATTTCCCCCGGGGCGTGGGGCCAGGTGTAAAAATGGGCTCCGTGATGCTTCACTGAACTCTAACCGTGCCGAACGGCGGCTGCTGCTGGAGACTGCAGGGAGAGCCCAGGGCAGGGGATGCGCTTGCAGCCCTTGGCTACCTCCATCAAGCCAGATGGTTCACCCAAGCGAGCTGTTCAGGTTCGCAGCACCCGAAAGTCTCCCCGGAGCCTCCTCCGGGCCTCTCCCAGGCACAGTCATATTGCTCATGGCAGCAGGGTGTTTGGGATCTCCCTCTCCCTCCCTTTCCCAGGTTTTGCTGTACAAATCTCTTCCTTGACCCAACTGCTTCCAACACCCATCAGCCAGCAGCCATTGGCTCTTCCAGGGAAGCCCCCAACAGCTCCTTCTGGGCAGGCCCTCACTCCTGACACCGGAGGGAGGTGGCAGCACCCCTCAAAAGGCAGACACTTGCAGGTTTTGAACAACTCCAGGAAAAATGCAAGTCTCCAACCACTAACATCACCGCCCGCCTCTGCCTGCACCAGCACCCTCTGAGCCTCTCCTGGCAGGCAGAGGGGGGCTGGGGAGGGCAGCCATGGGGGCAGACAGCAGCGAGGGTTAACCGTGCCATCAGCACCCAGGAGGTGCAGGGGTCCCTTGGCCCCAGCAGCCCTGATGTGACTGCATTTGCATCTCACCACACACTTACCTGTGCCCCAAGGCGAGGGGCTGGGAGGCAGCACCAGGGCAGAGCTGCCAGGGCCCACAGGCTGTCCCGCTGCCGGGCTGGGGGATCTGCACAGGGGTTTGCTTTGCCCCAGGTCTGGCCCCATCCACCGGGGCACCAGCCAGTTGAGTTGCCACAGCCATGCTGCGGCACATGCTGAGCCACCGGGCAGCCTGTGTGCGCCACACGCCAGCAAAGAGCACGGAAAATAAAAATAAAATCCAAGCCTGAGAGATGTCCTGTGAATCAGGGTCTCGGGGAGGTAGCTTATACAGAGCCACGGGGGCAGCCCCTCCCTGCCAGGCTCCCTCTGGACTCACTGCCCTCTCTGCTCTGTCGACTTCAGCCAGCGGGACCCTGTCCAGCCCAGCCCCTGGTGCGGGGATGCATGCCGGAGACAGGGCAAGCGCCAAGCATGGCGGGGGGGAAAAGAAAGAGACAACAGTCAGAACTACTCACAGAGGCAAAATTTAATGGCAAGTCATCTTCCCTCCTTTATTACACCTTGGTTAGCCAAACAAAAAAAAAATTCTGCAGGTAAAAAAAGTTTTAATGGTCACACAGCACTTTATACATATATCATAAGCAACCAAGCATCCACATCTGCACGTGAACGACACACCTCTAAGCACGGCCTCAATAGTCAGGTCTTTTTTTTTTTTTTTTTTTTCATTAAATACTGTACAGAATCAAGGCTACAAACTGATTTTGTAATGCTTCTTCCCCAACCCCAGCACTTAAAACAGTTACAGGCTGCTCTCATTTGTACATCACACAGTCATGTAGCCAGTTTTAAGGCTAACAATATGCATCATGCTTTGGCTTTTTTTGTGTGTTTTTATTTTTTTTTAAGGTTTTAGCCTTTTAAATTTTCTTACCCTTAAATATTACATACATACACAAAAAATTACATAGCTGCAGTGTGCTCACCACCAACCTCATCACCCAGGAGCTTCACATTATCAAAAGCTTTAGAAAATTTGTAAACCTCTGCGCACGCTTCGGTTTGGGACAGCCAGCTACGGAGAGCGAGTGATGCCAGGGGTAGCGGCAGCGGGGAGCAGCATCCCCTTCCAGAAGGCCAATACATACCTCCTTGGCAGGAAGCCCCAGGAACCTGTGCAAAAGCTCTTGATGACGATCAGAGGAAACAAAGAGACTTCTCTGGGGAAGGGGAGAACTGGGCTGGGCTCCCAGCAGCTCATGCCAGCAGCGCTGGCTGTCTGTCCTCCTCCCCAGGCCAGCCCCTGCCAACCGCCTTCCCCATCAGATGGGAGCTGCAGAGAGTAAAGGGTGGGCAAAGCAGGGAACCCCAGAGCTCCTCCGGCCCTCTGCCCCCAGCCAACACTCGACCCCAAAGGGTTTTTTCTCCCTCCCTGCCTGGCCTGTAGGGCTAAGGACAGCCGCAGCCCAGCACAGGGGACAGTTGAAGTTGGCATCTGTAGATCACCAACCGCAATTTTGTCTGGTAAGAGGTTTAATCATCTGTGGAACAAGCCTCTCTGCCTGCCCTTCCCCTGCCCTGAAGCAGCCGCCTCGCCCCTCTGCCCCAACCAGCCCTTTGTATTTTGGAGATGCTCCTCGCTCAAAGGGATTCATTCATTTAGCACCAGCCACAGCCAGAAAGCGGCCATGAGCGACCCGTGCAGTTCGCACAGCCCTGCCTGTGGCTCAGACCATCTCTTTGCACCCCAGACAGGGGTCTGCCGTGCTGCCAGACCTCCTGCCTGCCAGGCAGGGAGGGCTCCCAGTGCAGGAGCAGGGCCAGAGCTGCAGCACAGGTGATCCACCTGCAGACCAGTGCTTGGAGAGCTCTGCAGGACCAGGTCTTTGCTCACAGGTAAGGTCTGCTTCTTCCAGAGCACCAGGAGCAGGACATGCCCTCCAAAATCCCATCAGGTGACATGAGAAGGGCTTTGCACAGCCAGCCCCCCAGAAAGCTGGAAATAGCAGGCACAGGGAGCTGGGGGGGGGGGGTGGGATTTGGGCCAGTGGGTGCAGACCCTGGTGTTTCAAGGAGCAGAAAGCACCGTGCAAATGTGCTGAGATTCACCTGCTGTTCTCCATTTCAAAATGAGAAGGCCAGATCCTGGCCCAGGGAGGGGGGGGGGAGGCGGGAAGGGAACACAGCCGTATTAAGCAACAGCAAAGGAGTTTTGGCTCCATCCTTACTTCTGGCAGAGTCGTCTGCTCAGCCTGACTCCTCCCCGGGAAGCCTGGCACCACTGGCTCCCTGTGCCGGCTGGAAGGCCTAAACATTGGACAAATGCAGTAGTGCTGGAGTGCGATCTCTCCGCTCCAGAAATGAAACTAAGTGCGTGCACACAGAAAAAGAGGCTTCAGGAAGGTGTCTTGACCAGGGGACTCTGGCAAGTCACTGCTTCAAAGTGCTCACGGTTACCAGCTCAGACAGCTCTCTGCTGCTGAAACATGGGCTGATCTTGCTAGCTGTTTCCCAGAGCAGCACAGCAGCGCTGCAGTTGAGATTAGGGATAGTATGTGCTGTGCCCCCAACGCTGCTGGCCACAGTGGACCCAGGCCACCAGAGGAAATGCCTGGCAAGGGAAGGAATTGATAACAGTCCGCACCAGTGCCTGATGTCCTCCAGCTGCTGGCTGAGTAACAGCACAGGAACAGTCACAAACTGCTGCTGCTACAACAGGACCTTGTCACAACACGACAGCTCCTTTCCCTTGGGAGACCCTGGCTCAAGCAGCTCCGAAAGACCCATCTACAGCCAGATGATGGAGAAGCAGCAGCCATGCCAGGTCTACCATCCAGACTAGCTGCAAGATCTACAACATGCCCCAAGATCACTCTGCCCAGGTAAGGCTGAGATCCAGGGGTAGGTGTAGTGCTGTGTGACAGCCAGGATGGCTGGGAACGAAAGACGCAGATACCTAAGCAAGTAACAAGGGCAGAACCTTAAATCACATGTATTTCTAGAAGACAGGCATGCATGGTGGGGAAAGGGAAGTTTGCCTTACTCTGGAGAAAAGAAGTGGGGATGTCTAGAATTGCTTCCAGAAAACTGCCTAAAAGTTGCAGAACTGGATGGAAACCCTGCAGCACTACCAGGGCAGCACCAGTGCTAGTGCAGAGCTCTGGTTCTGCCTACCAAGTCCTGATTGGAAGAACCTCGTAGCTATCGGTGAACAACTAAGACTAGAGCAACTCCGTATGGTGTAGACAACTTCAATGCAAACACAGTCCAATGTCTAAGTACATTAAGCTGGGGTAGACTTCATAAAATCCATGGTAACGCTGAGAAAAATGAAAGACTGGGAGGGCATTGCCCTTCATTTCCAGATACTACTCCTGGCTTGAACCCCACCAGAACAAACTGCTGGGTGTAGCACTGGGTGGGAAGAGTCCTTGTGCGGAAAGGTGCCCCAAGATGAAAGTGCAGAGGGAACTGGCTGCAAGACTGCTTCTGTGCAGGTCTCAAATCTTACCATTGCAGGGTCAAACTCGCAAGAGGAGCACGTATATGGGACAGGGGAAGGAAGAATGGCTGGGGGCAGAGAGTTATTCATGCTTAGACAACCTTTCCTCGGAGGAGCAATCAGGCCTACCACCTTCTTTGGAACAAACCAAGCTGAGGAAGAAAAGCTGGAAGGAGAAGCCAGTTTACTGATAACAGTGTTTCCCAATTTCCTTTCTGCTGCTTTCCCTTCTCCCCTGCACCTGCCTGTCCCTAACCTGATGGTTTATTTGTCCTCTGTCCACTCTGGGATATTGGCCCCTGCTAAGGCAGCCCGGTACTGCTGCAAGACACCACGGATGCTTTTAATGAACCCCTTGGACAAAGGGAAGAGGGGGAACCCAATATCAGGGTAACCGCTCTTCTCTGGAAGAAAACTCCTGTAGCTCTTTCTCCTTTTCTTTGGTTTCACACTAGGCTGCAAGGCAGAGTCCTGGGCAGCCTTCCCCTCGTCCGTTCGGTCTCTGGCCAGGTCTAGCCCCCTGGCTTGGCCTGTGCCCTCTGAGTCCGAGTACTGTTGGAAATCACCGGCACCGGGTGTCAAGGTAGTGAACTCTGAGTCATCCAGCTCCTCCTTCCCATCGAGTGCCGAGTCGGAAAGTTCGGCAGCCGCCCCCTGCTCCAAGCTGCTGCCGTACTCCCCCAGAGATCCCGCATTGTCTCCTGGGCTCTCAGCCAGGGTGCCGCAGGCAGAAAGGAGGGAGGCAGAATCTGCCCCGTTGGCCTGTTCGTGGCTCCTCTCCACTAGCTCATTCGTCTCCAGCCAGGACTCGATGCGGGATACCAGGCGCCAGCCATTGCAGCGAAAATGCTCACGGATTTCGTGCTCAAAGACTTCCACCGGCCTGCGCAGCAGCTGCATCATGGACTGCACCACCCGGATCAGGGTCATCTCATTGTAGCAGCGACTGTTCTCGTAGCCCTCCTGGAGGCCCCGGTCGCTGTCAAAGCCCGCCTCATTGTAGTAGGGCTCATTCACTAGGATGAGACCTGTCAAGAGAAGGAGAGAGCAAGGGGTTAAGGGAGGAACTTTACTGTGAATCACTGTCTGAGGCAGACACTGCTGGTCCCCGATTTGCTGCCAAGGTGGTTGAGGTTCGAGGGTCACCGCACCACCTGAGGCATCATGCCAGCTTCCCCCACAGCCACACTGATGCAGGCAACTCAGGGAAGGGACAGCAGGAGAACGCAGAGCAGGGAATCTGTGCTTTGACTTCAAGCAGGTAGCAGAGGCCGGGCTGGACAACCAGGAACCTGCAGGATGCACTGGACTGGTATCAGAAGGGGAGCACTTGTGTGAATGGGTCTGTGGCCTTCTGCTAGGGCAGTGGGGATCTCTGACGCTACTGAGAGCGGCATTCAAGATCCTTGGCTGGCCAGAACAGTCTTCCACCACTGCGATGCAGAAGGCACACAACAGCAGAGGAGGTTAAAGGGTAGAAGGGGAAAGGTTTCAGAGCTGCTTTCCCTTCCTTCCCCTCCTAGCAAAAGAAAAAAATAAAGCCACCCCAGAAACACACCCAAAGCTTTTTCTTCTTAAGTAGTTTCTGTTTTCTCCCTCCTCCTCTTAATCAGAACAAAGGCCAGTCTTCAGTAACAGGCTTGGAGCTGGCCAGGTCCTATCCTATCCAGCCTAGTCCCATCAGACAGCACAGTCCCAAGACAGCGAATGCTGTGACAAGTCACCCGTACCAAGCTTTCTCCTGCTTGCTTCTTGTCTAATGCAATTACATGTATGTAGCAATGGCACCAATAATGCCAGGCTGCTGGCAGCCTGCCACAGACTGCATTAGAGCCGGTGGAGGTGAGATCATGAGTCTCTTAAAGCCCAGGCAGCAGGAGGGGGAAAGGAGGTTTTTCACTAGCATCAAGTTGCTCCAGTAAAACATTTAGTATTTCACTTTCTAAATTTGGATCCCCAGCTTTGTAAAAAAAGAAAAGGCTTTTCTTGTGGTGTCGTTGCCCTACAGAAGGATACAAGTGGACTGTGAGACCTCAGAGGAGCAGGAGTTGCCTGCTGACTGCAGGCAGGAGGCCTCGCTTTGTGTCAAAGGTTTCTCAAGTCACATGCCTGGGCTCCCTGCGCAGAAATTTGGCCTTGAGGAAGAGATTTGATTTAGTCTGTCTGCTCTCAAACTAGATATGGCAGGGCAAAGCCCTATGGCAGGAAGCCCTGGGGCTGGTCTAGACACGCCCCTGATTATTCTCTGCTTCAGAAGGAGCATAACACCATCATGCACAAAAACATACCCAGGGTAGGATGGGCGGGTGACTCAGTGGGGATAAAAAAAAAAAAAGAAGAGAGTCCTGCAAATGAAGCCCAGTTTAGCAACTTCAACTAACTTTGGTAACTGGCTGAGGACACAGTGGTTCACCTTTGACAGCTTGGAATAACAAGCAAAACAGCTCTGTGCTTAGCTGCCATGGAGGAGAAGGGAAAGCATTGTGTCCAAGACCTGGGATGCAGCCAAAAATCAGGGCATGAGAAGAGCTTGCACCTGCTTTGACTGCTGAACTGGAGAGATAAGGACACTGCTTTGTCCAGCAAGGTGAGAGCAAAAGGCAGCACTAACTCAGCTGGGGTTGCAGATCCCAACTGTGTGCCCCCTGCCCCCCAAGCTTGCATCCCCTCCTCCCTCTGCCTTTTCCTGTCCGGCAGGCTCTGCAGAAGCATTTACCTTGGATGGAGATGAGTACTTGAAGGAGGCTGGATTTACTGGTCCACCTTTCTGTACCCTGAAATGCACATACAAATGCATTAAAGGGCTGAAGCACCATCAATTTGCTCTGTGATAATTGTTAGCTGAAGTGAGGACCCAGTTTTTCTGCATCCCTGTCGCTGAGGTCCTGTGACTCCCAGCAGGGACAAGGGACTGACTCAACAAGCATGTGATGTGCTAGTGTCCCATCCTACCACCCCATCTCTGTTACTTTTTGCCAGCACCGCACCCCATCAAGCCAGTTCTGCCTGGAACACTGTAGCCCTACACACCAGACACCAGCTCCAACCCCTCCCTTGCTGCCCTGTGGATCTACCTGCCCCAAACCACAGCATTTCCCTGGCTCTGTTTACTCCAAGTCTCCAGCTAGACTTTGTGCCACACTACGTGATTTGTCAGCAGCGTGGGAGACAGGGACCCGAACCACGGGAGAACACCCCGTGCTGGTATTGGCATCCCTGCTCTGTCCAACCATGGCACAGCCTGGCTGGTCTGACCACAGGCTTCTCATCAAGCAGGGACAGACGACAGCCAAATACAGTCCCAGAAAAAGCCAAACTACACCAGTTACCTACTTCAAACATCTAAAACAGAGCCCAAAGCCACAGCTATCCCCCCCAGCTCAAGCATCACCTAAGACCAGAAGCCACCCAGGACCCTCGACCTGGTAGGAAGTGGCTTGTTCCAAAAGCAGCCTGGCACAACCACTGCTCCCCATGGATGAAAGCGTTACCTTTCCTATCCACGTCCCCAGGAGGCTGACACACACTTTGCCGTTGTCATACAGGTTGGGATTCAGTCTCCCACTGCACTGGGAGAGGTAGCGGAAGAGAGGCGGGACAGCAGGGTAGATGTTGGGGAGCTGGATATCGAAGAGAAAGAGGCCATCTTCATAGGGCGTGCGTGTGGGCCCTTTTATAAGTGCTGAGAAAAGATCCTGTGGAGAGGGACAATATAAGCCAGGTGCTGTGAAACATCCTCTTACCCTAGCAGGGTTATATTTTATATGGAGGGAGAAAGGGGATGTGATTAACTCAGCCCTTGCAAGAGTCTGCTCAAGCAACGCATAACAGGGCACCTTCCCCTGAGAAGCTGCCCTTCTGCTATGGCCTGATGGCAGACCAAGCCTTCAGATCTGAAGCAGGGCTTCAGAGGATGGCCAGCAATCCCCAAGTTGCTCACACCAGCCCCATGCTGGCTGGCTGGCTTTCCTGCTTGGTGGGACAGGCAGCCCAGTGGGCAAAGCACTCAAAATAAGCTTCCTCCCCAGTGTTTGTCACCCTGACTTGGGGAATGCAAAAGCAGCCGTTTTGGTAATTATGGCCATATTTCACATGCTGCACACACTCCTGCAGCCCTAATGCAAAGGATTACAGCTAAGCTGAGAAAGCAACCCAGATGCTGAGCCCAGCACTGACACACAGGCATTTGAGAGCAGACACTTGCCATTCGATCCTCAAAGGTTTTAACCATGATGCCATCAGGCAGGGAGGTGGCCAGGAGAGCCATCTCTTTCCGCACGGTGCTAAAGAATTTCTTTGCTTCTGGGGGCTGGAACTCCATTTTCTTGAAGGCATGGGTATCTGTGGGGCAAGGAGGGAAACAGGATTAAAGTCTGCCTTTGGAAACTGCTGCAGGTTCCTTGTGACAGCAAATCTACCCACATGTTAAACCTATAATTTGGAAGAGTTGACTTGCTTTGGTGCTGAGCCAGGAGGCAGCCTAGAGATTATTTGATTTTTCCCACACTGTAGAGCAGCCACAACCTGCACCTCCTGTTCTCATGCTCCTGCACAACATTGTCCCTGTGCCCCACAAGAAGCCCTGTCCCACAGCCAGGAGAGTGATGCATTGCATAAAGTGATGACCCTTTCTCTGCAAAACCTGAGCACAGCTCCCCATCTTTATTTGTACACACCTGCAGGTTCAGAACAGTTTGGCCACCTTTCCTTCTCACGTCTGGCCTGGCTGCCTGGCTCACCGAGCACCTTGGGCTCCGCTGTCACCAGTGTTCCACACAACCAGATGCTCTTTTTTATTTTTGGCTGATTAACATTGGCGCAAGTGAACAAGGACACTCACCCACCAAGGACACCCAGCACAAGAACACCAGCTGTTCCTGCTCTGCTTCTCAACCAATCCATCCCTGCAAAAAAGCCTGAACAAACCCTGTAGCTTTCAAGAAAGTATCTGCAATGGAAAGCAATGGATCTCCACAGCCCTCCAAAGGCAGGACAAGGGGAAGCCCACTTCGGTGGCTTGAGAAGTTACAGGAGTGCCTAGAGATACCATCTAAAAGCCAGGTTTAAGTCCCAGAACACACTGTGCTACAGAATTAGTCTTAAGTTCTCCTTCCCAGTTAATGAGCTGTGAAAAGGACTAGGAAGAAGAGAGGATACCCAATCCAAATGGCCTAGAAGCAGAAGCTTTGGAGAAAGAAACATTGCAGGACAGCAATGAGGGACAGAGTATCCCGCACTGGCCTGACCTGACACACTCACCCGGAGCATACTCCAGCACAGAGAAGACTTCTCCCTTGGCACTGGTGAAGGTGACTCCAGGCTTGCCTCCACTTTGCTGGCAGAGTACTGGTGTCTCACTGGGCCACTCTGACCTCACTGGTGTCTGTACTTCTGCTTTTTCTTCTTTCTTCTCTGTCTCCACCATGGCTTCCATCTTTTCCTCCTCTGCAATAGCCACATTATCCAAGGTCTTCTTTAGATTTTCCTGCAGCTTTTTAATATCGTCCAAGAACTTCTTCTCCCGAGTGGGTTTTTCCAGCTCCACAGTTGGGGAAGTGGGAGAACCAGTCAGCAGCTGCTCCACAGTCATATTTTTCAGGCTTTCCAAGATCTTGATGGCCTCCTTTAGTTCCCGGAAGCTCTTTGGGGCTCCATCCTTGCCAGCTTTCTCTGCAGCAAGATCTGCAACTGCCATAGCCACAGCTCCCTGGACTTGTTCCTCTACTTTTTTCACCTCCTCCGCTGCCGGCTCCTCAGGCTCTAACTCCTCAATTTTTGGGTGGTCGTCTTCCATGAGGCCATTGTCTGTTTCCCAGCTGTCGCTTTCATCCTCCCACTCAGAGGATGCCCCGCTGGTGCTGCCGTCAACAGAATCGTAGTCCGACTCCTCAATTTCTGATTCAATATTGTATAAGTGCTAAAGGAGAGCAGAATTACAAGAGACTTAGGCTGAATCGGAGTTTTAGTTCTTTAAAATGCAAGTCAGTTCTCCCCACGAAAAGGGAGTTTCCATCTAGGACTGGTTGGGCTGTTTCAACACCTTCCATCTATACCAGGGTGGAATGTTTTTGATCCAAATAATGTGCTCATCAATGACCATCGCAGATTATGAATCGGCATAGCCCCATCCCTCCACCTTTCAAAGTAGGGCATTGCGGGAAAACTAGGGCAAGTTCTAGGTGGGCTGTGGCCATCCCAGTGGCTGGGATCCAGCCAAGGAGAACACGCAGGCACCAAACAGCTACCTGGATGCCTCAGGGTTTCTGAATGGAAAGCTAAATTCAGGATGTATTGGGTATCCTGTGTGGAGTTAGTATTTCTGGTCCTGCTTCTGCACCAGCAACTGTGTTGGCACAGAGCCCTGGTTTGGCTGCCTCCAGACTCCACACTCTGTGCCTTCCACAGAGACAATGCTGGAACCAGGAAAACATTCCCACACCAGCTTTCTTCTTCTGTGGCACACAACACTGCTTTAGCTGTTGTGTGTCACCACTGCTTAAAATTCAGCTGGGACAATGAAGCCTAACCCAAGTTGCTGAATAAACTCTTACATAAAACTTTCTCTTCCCCTTCACTACTGGAAGCTGAACCCATCCACACTCCGTCTAGCCTCACCTATTATAATCACGCTTCTGCACATGCTATGTCTCTCACAAGGCTTCCCTGCAGAAGCTTACAGGCATACTCCAGCTACAAGCTCCAACATAAAAGCAGGGGAGCAAGGACAACTTTGTAAGCCTGTGTTAGGAGTTTCATGATGGAGCATTTTATCCACAGGCTTCTGACACTTGAATGACAGCCCAAGAATCCTCTTAATCTTGGAAGATATGACCCCAGAGGCTAAAGCGCATGGACACTCAGTCATCTTGTCAAAGCACTGAACTGAACCAGCACTGTTTGGCTAGTTCTGTGCCACCCAGAGACAGGCAGCCAGCAGGGGTTAGTTGGGTTCAACACAAGTGACTGCAGGCAGGAAAAGCCATCAAAACTCACTGCCCTCAAAGCTAATCCAAATCCAAGTCAGAAAGTTAATTAGCCAGTTATGCCATCTTTATTTTTAGAGCTGAGAAAAAGCACCCAGACAGCCCGTCTCTGGGCACATGGACAGGCATTGATAAATCACGGTTTTACCAACTGATAATTCACGCTCCTGACATTTCCCCAACTCCCATAATTACGCAGACGAGCAGAATCGAAGGGACTGGCGTGACACAGCAGGAGCTGCTGCAGAGCCCCAGCACCGCAGTGTGAGAACAGCCCTTTGTGGAGCACACATCAGACCTCCAATTGTGCCTGTGGTCCAAGCACATGTGACAACAGGGGGAAGGGAGACAGCAGCCTGCTTTGTAATGCTCCAGTCCACTGCCATAGTGCAGGCATTGACTATTCTACTGTAATTAATGCAGAGCTGCTTGGTTTAAAAAGAAATCTTGATCAAGTGCTTTCTACTTGCAAACGCATCTTGGCAGTGGAGGCAGTGGTGTTCTCTGCTACAGTGATGGAGATGGGACCCTACAGAGGCAGGTCTTCTCTTATCTCTAGGCTGCCTGCCTTAATTGAGGTAACAAGGAGAAGAGACATGGGAAGATACTGTGCATGGAGTAGTGAATAAGATTACAAGACAGTACAACAAAAACCTCAGAACAACACAGAAGACAAATTAATGGGCTTAAGTGGATTAGTGTGGCTATATCTACATTTTTAAGTTCACACTCAAACTCCTTTTTCTCCCTACCCTGGGAAGAGATTTGGGTCTGACCCACAGGTTAACTAAGGTCACAACTTGTGGCTCTAGCCCAGCTTCTGGAGGAGCTTCTTTAGCCAAAGAAAACACTACAGTGCACCATTTCACAAGCAAGACAGAACAAGCAATCATCTTTCAGCAGTGCCTTAGTTGGGCAACACAGTGAACCTGGGCTCAAGTCAGAACTGATGATCCCTGAGCTCTGCAACCCCTTCTGCAAAGCAGTAGATGCTGAAGGCCAGGAACAGGGTTGTGGCCAGAGCTGTGAACATGCAGTGCAGTGTGTGAAGGGAGCAACATACTTTCTTATTCTCTATATTCAAGAGCAGTGAGGACCAATTAGTTGCCCAGTCCTCCTGACAAAGGAAGGATTTTCATGTGCCAACAGAATTGGGAAGCCCTCCTATCATATGGGAAAGCAGCTATAGAGAGCAGGATTCACTTACGCAGTGAACATCTCTGCACCCAGGATTTAAAACCAAGATTTGTCACTCAGCTAAGAATTACGGGGATATTGCGAGCTGGAACAGGACCTCACCTGAGGCAGAATGATAGTCTTGGAGTTATCAGCCCACACCACTTCCACTTTACTGCTGACATCCACGCGAGCCACCTGTCCGACTGAAGGCTGCGGGGAAAAAGAACAGTTTGTCAGTCCCTTTTCTTTCCCAGGCATTTCAGTGCAAGAGCCAGGCAGGTTTTGAGAAATAGATATTCCCCATGTTGGAGATCCACCTAAAGCAACAATTGCAGGAGTCCTGGGGTCCCATGCTAAGAGGGAGAAGAATCTTAAGAGATGTGGGGTTTCCATGAGAAACACCCCACAACACTGCTACGGAGATGGGGAAAATCCCCCCTGCTCCCAAGGAGGAGAGGACCAGGGGGGTTGGTCTGGCAGCAGATCCCAACTTCTGGCCAGGACCAGGGCCATCGCAGGGCTGTGGCCTTTCCGCAGGCAGCACCGCTGGGGTTGTGCCAGCAAGGGGACAGGACCTTCCCCTGAATCGGGCTGCCCTCTAGTGTGGTGCCAACAGCGGGACCCTGTGCTCCGACACCCAGCACACTGGGCTCACAGCAGTGTCTCCCAGCAGAGAGCACGGGCGTGAACAGACAAGCCACAGTTGGCACAGGGTGTGCACGGTAAGTAGCATCTGGCATTGGAAGTTTTTTTAGGTCAGCTGAGCAAGCTCGGATGTGTTTCACACTGCTGAAACTAGAACCGCAGCAAGAGCCACACTATACCTCTTAAGCCTTTTTTAGGGCAGCAGTCTCAAAAGCGGAAGGTCTTCCCTGCACAGTAACAAAGTGTATATGCTCTACAATATAAGTTGTTCCCTCTTCCTCCCCAGGAGATCAATCAGCTCAAGAAAATTAACATGTACACAGTAACTCAGATGAAAACCAGAACTCCAGTCTTCTGTTGCCAAATGAAACTGGTTTCATGACAAATCCGCCTTTACTCTTGCTCAGGAGCCCACAGAATCAGAAGTTACTCTAAAACCCTACGCAAGTTTTATTAAAAACGCTCAGGCATATGTTCGATTCTTGTCTCAACTTTTGTTCTTGCTCTGCTATAGACTCTCTCACTGAGGTCAAAGGATATCAAGGTTACATCTCCATCAGAATTAGAGATTTAGAATCACAAAATCCTTTGGTTGGAAGAGACCTTTAAGATCGAGTCCAACTGTACCTGTCCACTATTAAACCATGTCCCTAAGCACCTCATCCACCCCTCTTTCAAATACCTCCAGGTATTTGACCTGGAGTGACTTGACCACTTCCCTGGCCAGTGCCTGGTAACTCTTTCAGTGAAGAAATTTTTCCTACTATCTAATCTAAACCTCCCTGGTGCAACTTGAGGCCATTTCCTCTCATTTGATATGTTACTCATGACAACAGGGGACATCGATACAAAACTAGTGAGCTAGGGAGTTTAGGATGCTATGTGGAGCTTAAGGCCCTTTGATTGACTCTTTCAAGCGTCTCCACTAATACTTGGGGACAATGCAGTCACATAACTGTGCCCAGAACCTACCTCATCTTCCTTAGCCGTGGCTCCATCAGAGTTGCCTATGCGAATCACAATGTCAGTTGTGCGGAAGCGAAAGTCTGGATGATCAGCAATATCGTACACACTCACATCCTCCTCCTCCCCGATCAGCTGTATTGGAGACAGAACGTGAACACGTCAGCTCCAGGATGCAGCGCTAACCTTCGGAGCAAGCTTTCAACACTTGAAAGTACTTCATGTTATATTTTGTCAATTTTCAGTTGCTCCAACAGCCTGTAAGAAGCTGTTAATGTGTTCCTTCTTGTCCCCTCATCCTGTAGCACATCAATCAAGGCACAACAACGAAAGGAAGCAGATACTCTATCTCATCTGCTCATTCTCACCTTTACTTCAGGTTCCACATCACAACAATTGAGACATGCAAGAGCAACACTTTATTCCCCTCTGAACATGCAGATTTCTCAAAGCAGTTAATTGGGGCCCAAAGCGTTAGAGTTGAAACGATCCAAGGCAACAGGAAGTGTCTGACAAAAAACTTGTCAATTAATGAGAAATATCTTTCCTTTGATTTCTCCTGGAGGAAGAGCTCTAGGAGCCCACAAATAATACCAAGAAATGGGTAAAGTGGAGCACAACCCCAGGCCAGACCGATGTTCTGCTTCTGGATGAAAGGGGCCCTGCTCAGTTACACCAATGCAGTCTCCCATCCTAAGGCAGAAAGCAGTACACCAGATTTGTGTGGTTTGAGTCCCCCCCTCACCTCCAACTAGACCATAGTCTACCAAGGCTCTGCGAAATACAATGTTCTTACAAGCCCCAAGAAAAACATATTAGGGTGACTGCAGGCAACAGTGCCTGGCAGGGGCAAGCAGGACAACATGCAATAGACTGATACTCTTTCCAGGAACTAGCAAAGACATGGGAAGGAAAAATTCTTACTCAAATCAAACTGCCTGTGACAACTTCAGCAAAAATCCATACCAGAGCCTGACATTGACTATGGGATGTAAACCCTCTGCTCTGTCTTCGTTGCCTTGCAGACATCTACAAATACAAAGCAACACCACCTCTAGCTAAGCCTCCCAGGCCCAAAAGCACATTGCTGTTCCTGTCCTCAAGGACAAACTCCACTACAGAGCTGACTCCCAGGCTTATCTGTGTTTATCTGTGACGCTTGTGCTGTTTTGTGGATGCTTTCTCTTATCTGGTTCCAACAGGCACCGGGTCTTGCACTTACCTCCACATCATCTCCGCTGGATTTCAATTTGAACCACTTCACCACACAGGTACGGCCAATATGGTCACCAGACTGCACAACTCCATATAACCCAGGGTCCTGGGAGCTCTGAGCTTTTGGTCACAATGGTAGGGAAGAAAATAGACAAGTTAAGTGGAGGAGCACAGACTTTGCACAGAAACTGAGGCTGTCAGCTCCCAAGCTTTCACAGCTGAAACTTTCTGCTTCTGAATGGCATGAGGAAAAACAGGTCTTCCTACACCACCAAAGTTGTGCTCAGCTAACGAGTTGCATTTTAATGGGGCATGGAGTGATGATAAAGTAAGATTACATTGCATTGGACTGGGTGAACACATTCACTTTGGGACCACTTTTGAGTTCTGTCAACAAGAGAAAACACACTGTCACCTCAGTGCTCTGCTCTCCAAATTAGCTCTGCGCCAAGACTGTCAGAATTTCTGGCCAGGCTGGCCAAGAGCTCCCTGAGAGCAGCCCTGGCTGCCAAGCTCTTCATCTAGAAATGTACCACCCACAACAGTTTTGCTTCTCTGGAAAAATAGACTGGACAAGGATGGAAGGCAGGCATACATGTGCGTATACATGCATTGGGGATCCAAAAGCACCAAAGCTGGGCCTGGGACCACCTCTCTAGGCTTGGGCTGTTATCCAGCACACTGGTATCCAGATACCTTTCAGATTTATCTGGCTGACAAGATCAGATCAACCTCCCAGCATCCTTAGCAGGGGGATGCAAGGAACTGTGGGCATCTCAGACTACTTGGATAGTATATTTGATGGACAGAGAGTAATACAGCTTCCCAGAGGCCAAACTAGAATGGTAGAGCTGGATAGTTTAGTTTCCACAAACCATGTCTAACCCACATGACCAGTCACCAGAAACAGCTACACAAAACAGCATTTTTTTTTTTTGCTAAGCCAGCTTTCCCTCTTCCTACTCTGACAGTATCTTGTGCTCCCCACTGTTGAGGGTCTGCTAGAACAGAAGAGGAGCTGAGAGCCAGATAGTATGCCATCAATATTTCATATCCAAAAGCTGTAAACCCCCTTGAACTTGTACTGTGACCCTCACTAGCGTCACCAACTGGTTTGGTCAAGGAAGGGATGCAAGATCTCTGGATTCCAAAACCCTCCAAGAAAAAATGGAGGGTCACAATAGGTAAGCCCTACAGAGAAAGCAGCACAAGTTGTTAATTTCCCTCCTTATTCTGTGAGAAAGCTCAGAGCCATTTGCTCTTTCAAGGAGAAGGTGGGCCACCTCTACTCTACAGAAATACTGAGAATCCTAAGCTTTGTTCCTTGGCACTTCTTGCTCTTACATCTTGCCTGTTGACGTAGTTCAACCTTAGTATTTAAATAATGGTTCTCTGCTGACATTCATGTTAAGTCACCTGAATCACTGACCATCCCTTGTTAGGCTCTTGTGTCTACCAAGGCAAGTACTACTAACAGCTACCATAAAAAGGGCTACAATGTACATTAGGAGATCCACATTGAAGAATACTTCACAATTAAGAGCATGTTTGTTCCCCGAGAGCAGCATTGTTTTGACACCCAGTACCTCTTTTGTCCACCACAAAATCCCCAGGGCAGAACTCGTTGTTGTCCAGATGGTGGACTGGAATCAGCTCATTGGAGCGAATGTTTGTCTCCACAGTGCCATCCTGCCACATCACGTCAGCTGAAGTCATTGTGGTCACCACTTCTACAGCAACCCTGGGGACACAGAAAGGCAGTGAGTTACCAGACGGAACGTGCAATGAGCACAACCAGAATGTGATGCTGCCAACATAAGGAATCAAGATGGGTCTCAGCAACACAAGGGTACACGTATCAGCAGGCTGGGAAGCAAGTCAGGAAGCCCCATCTAGCTCAAGTGGAAGCAGCTACACAGCAGGCTTTGTTCTGATGGATTCTCAATCACTGCAGATGTTACATTGCTGCAAGTCTATACTGCAGGAGTTACTTTCCAGGGAGCTGATGCTGAGCTCACTTTTATTCCTAGTGGAGCAAATTAACATCTACTAGCACCAGCACCCACTTTCTACCCCTGGCAGAGGCACAATGGGAGCTTCATATACTTTGAAACTTAAGTTCTTCTCCACTGAAGCACCTTCTAGCCTGGCAGCTCTGAGGAGTCTTTGAAGATAGGAGCATGGGACTGGAAAGGAAAGATAAAGCAGCATCCATCTCAGCTCTTCCAGAAAGAGAAAAAAAAAAAAAAAAAAAAGAGGCAACACATTGAATTGGGTAGAGCAAAAGGATTTTATTCAAAAGAGACAAGTCTCCTTCCCAGCTGTACAAACACAACATGTGTGTCTCTGCAGCCCAGAAATGAAATCCAAACACGCAACAATGGACCACACACTGGTACTCTGCCATGGAGCTTGATGGCGTTGCTTCAAGAGACAAGTTGCTTGGGGGCAGGGGCCTAGCTGGACAGGCTCTTCTAATAAGCCCTCCACCGTTTTCATGTCTCCTCAGCACAGAACAAATTAAATCCCATGCTGATTTTAAATTTTGTCTTTATTTTGCTGGCCAGGCCTTCCAGACATAACACAAGTGCTGCATTTATGTTGGTTTCAAGTTAAACCATAAAGATGATACAATAGGCAGATACAACTGTTTCCCTCCAGCACTGTTTTTATAAATGTCAGAGAAATATTTTTAAGTAGAAATAATATGAAATTTCTAATAGGGCTAGCACTCAGCAGCAGAAATTCTCAGAGAAGGAAATGTGTAACAGGTCAAGTGTGGGGGGTGACATGCCAACAGATGGTTCTTTGGGGGGAGTGGGGGCATGGGCAGCTGGGGATGGGAGAGCAGAAAGGCAGGCCACCCAAGGAAATGATACGGTCCTGTTTGCCGTGCAGTTTATGCTGCTTTGCAAACAAAAAAAATCACGATTTGGGATTAATAAAAATCCCTGTATATCCTCACTAAAAAATAACCAGAGGTCTATGTGGTGTCTGGAGAGCTGCAGCAAGTCACTAAATGATGGTAAAACCACTTGCTGAGTTGGTCCCCTGCAGTCAGAGACATCCATGAGCTGACACATCAGATCTGGTGACTAACTGCAGCAAGCCCATCCACTTTGCATTTCTCAGCAGTGCTTGGCAGCACACCGACTGATGGGCTCACCAGCTCCATCTGAATATTCAGTGAAGACCCCTCATACTGAGCTGTGACCAGATGCCACGTATGCCCTTTAAAGTATCAGCTGGGATTTCACATTCTGTGCTTACAAACCTGTATTTCTTATTTTCTATGACACGGTCATCTCTACAAAGCATTCCAACATTGATCCCTGCATTTCTTGTATGGAGCTGCCCAGATCAAAGCGCAGGAATCTGTGTTGTCAAAGGGATTCCTCCCCACTGCCTGTATGGTGCAGAAAGCTACCAGGTTTACTAGCTAAGCTCTCCTTAGTAAAGCCTTTAGTGGGGGGGTGGGAAGTGAAAAGTGAACTAAGAATCAGTTCCCAGGCACTCTATCATGCACTCCCTTTTTTTCTTTCACTTGAATACTGTGCTCTGCTCATGTTTGTGACCCTCAAATTCAATTTCTCCAAAACCCACACAGACTAATGGAACAACTCTCCTTGCATACAGGCAAAGCTAAAATTCCCCCCAAAAATATGAATGAAATTCCTGGCATTCTCAAACTACCAGATCCCTTGAATCCTGATAATGCCACTTTTCTGGGAGGATTCTCACATATTATCTGCACTAGTTCATTTCTGGTGTAGGATCTGTACACAACTAAGTAGCCCAGGGAAGCCAGGACAAGACAGGCTAGCCTGCTGCCAGATGTCTTTGCACCCCTGAAAACAGTTTAAGCACTCTAAAGTTAGGTAAAAGCTGCTGAGATCCAGTTTTATCTAGAAATGGGCATGAACGTGCAATCCTCCTTCCCCCAAGCTACTAAAATAAATTCCTCCAAGGCTCTCAAGGAGTGCATTTTGTTCATTAAAAACCCAGTAAGAAGCATACTGCTGGCAAAAGTTGCAGATCTCTCTCCAGAGGAGGGTAAGGATAACAGGGACCACTGCAGTATGAATGCCTGCCAGCACAGACCTCCGTGCTGATCTGGAGACAGCTCTCCGAGGATAAGCTGTCCATTCCCGCTAGCATGTTCTACCCTCAGCCTCTCTGCAGAAGCTGCCAATGAGGTAACCAATTAGTGTCATGTTTAAGCTATATGATCTTTATTCACCTGTCCCTTCCTCTGCGTACAGAGTCTGGCACAGCACAAATATTCTGTCGATGCCCCAAGGCGTAGCTGAGATAGAATAGCATCAGTGTCATGTCACGTGGCCCCACTTTCATCAGAAGCTGGACTGAGACCAAGCTGATTTCAACCAGGCCACTGCACAGTCATCACAAGATAATCACTTTTGGTTACTACCAAGGGGTGTTGTAACCTGAGGCACACCATCATCCTCCACCCAAGCTGAGGAGATGGTTTACATCTGAGAACTTTGATAAGGGGTATTTTGGCAAGTATACCTGGGTTTGGAAATACAACTCACCTGTCTCCTGGCTTAAACTCTCGTGAAATCTTGGTCTTCTTCTTCTTGTGCTTCCGCTTCAAGTTTTTGATGGAAAGAGGGATGCTCTTCTTGCGGCCAGTGCCACTGCCACTCTGGGACGAGGCAGTGGAGCTAGCAGAAGAGGTAACAGAGCTAGTGTCATCAGTGTCATCAGCTGCTTCATCATCAGCATCTTGCTCCATGGACTGAAGCCGATAGTCGGATGACCCTTCGTCTTTCAGCAGAAAGGGAGGCTGCTGCTGTCGCGCTGCTGTTCCCCCTTTCTCCTTCCCTGTTTCTTCAGGCTGCTCCTCCTTTCTCTCCCCAGGACTTGGTGCGCTGTTGGAAGAGTCATCCAGCTCACACTTTGATTCAGGCTTAAGCTCCTCTGATTTTTGGTCCGCAGCTGCGGCAGACTCTTTGTCAGGGGCTTCACTGGTACCCTGAGACTCTGGAGAGCATGACATGATCTTCACTATCTGCTTCTTCAGCAGCCGCCTCACCTGGAGAAAGCAGACCTGGATCAGACAATACACTCAGCAAGTTCCAGCCATGGTTAGCTTTGTACACAGCAGAAAACAGCACCCCACAGGCCTCTGCACATTTCACCTGCACCAGAGTATTCTGCAAACCAGCATCTCACCGTTGCTCTACCTGGGAGCAAATATCAGCCAGTTCCTGAGAGGCACTGGGCTAGTCCAAGGAAAACGGGTTTTGCTCTTTAACACTATTTTAAGCATGTTCTAAACTTTTTGTTATGGAAAGTCACAAGAGGCTGCACAAGTTAATCTATGTAACAGACACAGCTGCGCAGGGAGGTCACCATCCACACTGCTGATATCCTGTTATTCTAGGAACACCACTGCTCTACAGGCAGCATGTAGAGACCACAGCATGACTCATTTGGCCTAGGAAGCAAAGACTTCTTTCTTGTCTCATTCTAGCAAGGATTTAACTGAACAGTTCAGCTCCATAACAAACCTGAGGCCATGCTAATGAAAACGACACATGTAACAGTCCCAGCTGTCACAGCACACCAGCTCTGACACAGCCTGACCCCTGCAAGGTGACACTTCTATGTTCAATGTCCTGTTCATGTTCTCCCATGGCATTAGCTGCATGCTTCACCCAGTGCAGCAAGACTGCTGTACAAGGTGACTTCGCTTCTGGCAACAACAAGCCATTACTCTTTACAACCACTTCAGGAGTCACATTTCAGACCACATGACTATCAGGAAGATTTTGGCTTTAAAAGCCGCAGCAACCAGAAATGCTTAGAGAAGTCAATGCCTCCCTTGACCCCTCAGCTCACCTTTTTGGCAACTGATCCTTCACCCAGGACACAGTTCCTCTCAGGGCATTCACAGGTGATTTTGGCAGGTTCCACTTTGTCTGGGAACACATAGAGGCATCTTTCCCCAAGCTGCCTTTGGGCATGGTCAAAGCACCCCAGACGCTTTACCCTGGTAGAACGGGAAGACAGCCATGAGCAAAGTGCAAAAGCAGTAACAAAACTTAGCAGCGACCAGGGCCTTCACAAGGCTGGCATGACCTCATGCCAACAGCACTTTGGGGGTGGCAGAAGCCAATGTCACACCAAATCTTTTCCAGGCACACAATTCTAATGGAGGAGTGGGAAATCTCATCAGGGACTGGGTGGGGATATAAAGGGTTTGGACATCAGTCACTCAGCTCCCTTTCGCTCCCCCTCCCAGAGACAGCTGCCAAGTGACATTTGAAGCTGCCATTGTTTTTTTTTTTTTTTTTTCCCCCCCTGTCATCCCAGAGCTCCTCTCCTCCAGCTTCCTTATGAGCTCCAGGCAGGAACTACGCTGCACTGTGTTACTACTCATCTGACTTTTCTTTCTGAGTTTTGTCCAGCCCATTTTTGCAGCTGAAGCCTGCAGAGGGCACCAGATGCTCCCTCAGCACCAGCCTGGGTCCAGAGCAGGACACCGTATCTGCTTACTGCACAGACGCAGTTAAAAGATGCAGCCTGCTCCAGACAAGTGGAAGGACAACGGAAGAAGTGAGCTGTTGCCAAACACCACTTTCCTCTATGCATTTGTCAGCTGGAGAGTACTGGTGGGATGCTAGCCCCTGTATTGCTAACTCAAGTGTCTGCTAAACTAATTTGGAAGCTACTCTCACATTTTTGAAGCTCTGGAATATATAAGGCACGCAGCAAGGAGAAAAACCTACTGGAAACAGCAGGATTGTCTCTCATCAGTTGGTAGGCACATCACCCATAGTCTGTGCAGGCACTGGGAGAGAAGAGGGGTTTTCAACTGATCTCACCTGGACAAGTTCTCCTGGCTGATTATGGAGGGAGGAGGGCTCACACTGTCAGTGCCTCCAGGACAGAAGCTTTTAGTGATCCAAGTAACCTTCAGTTCTACCACCTGTACCTACAATGTAGAGAGAGAGGAAGCAATTTAATTTTTCAGAAGCTTTCCTAGACCAGCTGTAGTACATACAAATCAGTGGTCCAACATCACAGAGACATGCTAATGGGCTTAGAGCCGCTCCCTCTTTCAGCAAAGAGTCAGCAACATTTCTCCCTTTTTGGATAACATGCAACATTAAGTTTCAATAGAAGAGATGCTTCTACTACCCTAATGATCAGCAGTACTGGCCTCTAAGTATATTGGCACACAATCACCTTACAGGGTGCTGGCACAGACCCTTGAGAGTAAAAGCCAAGCCACACTCAAAGTCCTCTCAGTCCACAATGAGGAATGTCACCCAGAAGAACAGAGCCACAGTGCATTTGCTTTTGGAAGGTAACCATGGCAAGCTGACTCTGCTCCAAAACGCCAGCCAGGGACCATTCCATGCAGAAGGTGGCCGTGTGTCAGCTTGTCAGTCCTTACCTCTTCCACCACCACTCTGAACTTGCTCTTTGTGCTCAGAACAGGCTTCACACCCGAGAGCCACTGCACACTGGAGAAGACTTTAGAAGGCCCGATGAGTACTTGTCCAGGATAAAAGCCATATGAATCATCAAAGAAGAGACCCTGTGGGGGAAAGGGAGGGGAAAAAACAGTATAAAGGACTCTTGCTCTTAAGATTTAAGATTCCAGCATTTCTCTTCTCTCATTCATGATCAGTAAGATTAACCATAAAGGAAAAGTCTGCAAGTTGCCCATCTCTTTGAGCTTGTTCCTCTCCTGAAGTCAGCCCAGCAGTTCCTATAGCAACCTGCTCTATCACACATCAGTATGGGACTATGACTCAGTAGGGGAGAAGCAAAGGTACTCGGAGGAAACAAAAGATATAGATTTCCACACAAATGTTTTCAATAAGGAGGTAGCCAAGGTGGGCTGAGTCCTGGGCAAGGACACCCACCTCTTTTCCATGCTCTAATTCAAGCTCCTACAGCTTTCAGAGCCAAAGGATGCCTGCCTTCACTCCTCTGCTTGTCAAATTAAGTTTGTAAGTATTACTCCTGTCTGAAGTGGATTAGTTAAATATGACAGTTCTTTGAAAACAAAACAGGATGGCAAACACAACAATTGCTGTCCTAAAGCTCTTTCCCACTGCTATTTAGAGTGACTTGATGAGCTGAAGATTCAGAACATGGGGGCGGACAGAGCAGTTTAGGGTAAATAAAATACTGAGCACAAAACCATATCAAGTCTTGTAACTTGTCAGAAAGGATGAGCAATGTGACAAGATCTAAGTCAGGTAAGTATCTAACGCACTGCAATGCTGAGTACAGGATCAAGAGTAATGCTGGAGACAACTCATGTTTCAGATGAAACCGCAAGTCTCCAGAGGACTATGTATGCTTTAAAGGCAGCCTGACTCAAAACAAGGCATCTCAAAATTGTGTACCCAGAAGCTGGATGCTGCTACAGCATCCATTTAGCAAGTGGAAACATAGTGCACAACCCAAAGTAGCACAGACTAAGATACTGGAGAACATCTAGCAACAGACCACACCTTTTCTGTACAGAACAAGAAAACCAGAGCAGTACATCCTATTAAACTGATATTCCATTTACTCTTTGAGAAACAGGCATCAGATTTTAACAGAAGTACAGTTTTAGATCAAAGGGACTGGGAAAGCTGGGAAGGATAAGGGCTGACTGCATTGCTAGTTCCTAAGAATTACACGCCATTCTCAGTCAACTCCCAATACTGCTGCCAGGAGTGTAGCAAGACCCTACTGATGCTGTTTGGAAGAACAAGCAAGCTGTCGTCAGCCTTTGAAGGTGGGGGTTAGAGCCCATCACCACACAGGGAACTATGTTTTACCCAAAAGCCAGAAAAACCTACCACGTGATTTGGAAAATGCCATTACAGTGGCAGTTCTCCATTCAGAGAATGTGATGGATTACAATAGCAAGGGACAGTATTTTACATGATCTGGAAACATGCTTCTAGCAGAACACCTTTTAAACAATACGCCCTTTTCCAGAAGGGAAACAATTCTGAAAGCATTAAATAGAATAAGAGCCTTTTCAAGCATGTACAGATATAATAAGCAAACAGTGAACTGCCTTGACATCAGCCATCTGACTGCATGTTATGCAAGTTGTCTGCAAAGAAAGCAGTTGGATATACAAATTGTAATACCTCCTCAAAACCTGCTCATTACTAACACTACCTTTAAGCTACATCCTGTTACACTTACTTCGAGTGAAGATCTAGTGAAGTGTTTTTCAGCTGTAATGCATCGTTTAATTTTTAGGATTAATAAGTGCCCATGATTTTGCCTTCCCCCTCCTTCCTGCATGAAAAGCTTACAAGATGAAGTTGATTAAAAAGACTCTCAGGAGAACCAGAAGCTCACCGAGTCACTGACATGAGGACAAACATCATATAGCTTGGCTCCATCTTCTGTGCTCATAGAACACCTGGAAAACAGAAAAGACACACAGTTGCACTTCCAGAGCCATCCATCTCAAAAGCAAACAGCACCAAATAACTGACACTCCCTGAGCAGGTCTGTCCATAGGCCCAGCAGTACATCGCTGAGCCTTTACAGTCCACACCAAAACTGGTTGTAGATAAGCTATAAAAGCACTGCCTGGTATTTAAAGGTTCACTTCAGCATGTAAAAAAAAAAAAAAAAAAAAGGACTAATATGCAGTGTGCTGGACAAGATTTGTCTGCTGCAAAGTGCCATTTCTTATTCACACGGACACTGGAACCTAAAGGCAATTTGGGTATATTTGCTTCAGTAATAGCTTTATTTCCAGAGTGAGTTCTGGTGAGACTTCAAATGATTCATTAGGAAGAAATTTTGAAAACAGTTACCTCATTTTACATAGCTATGCACAAGCTGGTAACAGAAACCAAGCAAGGTTTTAAGTTGCACCAGTAACTGCAGGCGATACAGACAGAGAAGCGTAGCTATTTTTCACTCTCAGTTTAACATACACGCAAGAGCCTTTCAGCCTGCATTAACCAAAAGCTAAAACAATCAAAATCACAGACACATCCACCAGTCATCTGTTACAGCTCTTGAATTACTCACTTCTCTTAGAAAGACTCAGAGCTGGCAGCAGGGTTCTAGGTTTGTTTTCTTTTTCTTTTTTTAAACATCAATGTCAACACTCAATTTACAAGACAGATGGGTTATCCCCCAGCTGCCAGGCCCATAAGCCTCTTGGCCCTCCACTGATTCCTTCCTTCTTAATAAAAAAGTTTGTTGGACAAGACAGGCCTCAGTAAGAGTGAACGTAGCGAGTTCAGATGGTTTTTAGTTCTCAAGTAACTGTTCAATGTGCACAAGGAATAGAATTCAGATCCTTCTGCTGGCTTTGCAGAACTACGGAATAAGTTAACCAGGTATTTCTTTCAATATCTCTGGTTAAATCTCTCAAGAGAGACATCTTTAGATTATGTCTTCATTGAAAAAACATTCCTAATACAATTGCAATTAACAGTGATAATAAAGCAAAGCTGTTCAGTCTTGGGCTGCTTTTTCATCTTTGATGAAAGCCACTAGCCTGCAGGTTTCTACACTTTCACAGGTTTGGTTTGGTTTTTTTTTTTTTAATATTTTTTGTCAGTAAGAATCCCTCCCTCCCTGCATCTCAGTGAAGATAGGCACTCCTACTGAGATGGGTTGCATATGCCAGACTATCTTAAACAGCCACTTTTCTGGGGGAGAAGTGCAGCTTAAAAATCAACATACTTTAGTTCTGAAGGACTGATCTGCTGGGATTGAAAAAAAAAATTGTCACCTTTCAGACAACAGCTTTTCCAGAGGGTGACCAATGAATCTCAATGTTTTCAGAGAAAGATGTATGCTTACTCTACTTCTGAAGATAACGCAAGAAGATGATTTATCAGTACACAGATGAGAAGCCCAGCCTGTTTCTAGTTCTCCCCAAAAAGATCAGGATCATGAAACCCAAGGGGGACAGTCTGCAACAGAAAGAAGTACCTGGCTCCATTGGAAAGCTTGAGGATGACTTGGTTCTTCAAATCATAGACCTTGCCCAACCAGCAGTCATAAGCTATGTAGTCACCATACATGAAAGGCTACAAAGAAAACAGGAAGCAAACCTTATAAACATTGACCCTTGTACTTTGAGACCTCAAGTCCGTCCTCAAACAATGCAGACGAGATAGCAATCTCAAAGAGATTTACGACAGCAACAGTAGATCTTGCTGTAAACCGAAATAAATGTACAGTGAAGAGTTTGTTTGACAGTCAGCACACAGCCTGGATTAAAGAGCTTGGGGTTTCTGGGATACTTCCCTCAGATCTTAAACTTCCTAAGTCACACTTGCCTTCAGCCAATATTAACAATTAATTTTTATTACTGAGACTAATATTCCATCCCAAGCAGAGAAGCCTGTATCCCACTGCCTTTCCACAAGCTGTTTCTTGAGAGAGTTGTGACACTCCTGCTCTTTAGTCCCAAATTATCTTTTTCTCAGAGGTAAAAAGGTTATGAAATCCTACCCCACCTAGTCTCTGGAAATCACCCACCCTCTCAAGTGGGAGAACCAGGTACATTTCAGACTATTCCAGCTCAGACACGTACTCAACTCCTCTCAGCATTTTAATAGACTGTTTAAACAATAACAACACTGCAGCTCAGCAGCTCTGTGCCACTGCCATGGGGCTGCCCCAATCAGGTCATCACACCAGCCCATCTCAGTGCAGAATTTCTCACAACATTTAATGTCAACCTAGCCCTCCAAGTCAATTTGGTCTCAATGATGTGACCAGAAACACAGAACAGATGGGGAGATGAGGCGATGCTGCATCATCTTCTTCCAGGGAGGATGCTTTCAGTAAGTTTAAAATAAAACCAAGCCACAGATGCATCTTGCACAATATGGATGCCTCCCTTGCATGTGTTACTTGGAATACAGCAGCATCCCTCCAACCCACCAAGCCCTGGCTCCCACATGTATTTTGGCTGTGTTCTCACCCAGATATGTTGCAGGTCTTTGCTGTTGACAGGGTAGAGGATGCAGTTGGTTCCTACCAGCTTCACAGCACACTCTATGTTGACATCAATTACAGTCCCACACTGGCTGTCCTGAAAACCCAAAAGAGAAAAACAGTTTATCACCTAGGGAAGGTCCTACATCCACACGTATGTGCTCTCTGTACAGATGGGAACTGCAGAGACAAGTCTCAAGAGTAAACCCACCTCGTACCCTTCAGGCCCTCATTCTGAAGGGACATTGCACATGACCCTGAGACAACTCAGAAGGTGAGATCACTATTAGAGACCTCCAATGTTTTCTTCCCAGTTAAAACTTGCAATGCCTGCTAACGCAGCAGCACAGAGACTCCTGCATCTGGTCAAATAAGACCACACTATGTCAGGTGATTGGCATTTACTTGCTCTAAAATCCGCTTGGTTCCTTGGTCTATCCAACTGAGCAGATCTCTGCAACTCCATAGTACCATCCTGTAGGTCCTGCCCTGAGCCAGCAAAGGCAGGGGTAGATCAACCACCCCAGCAAACAAGGGAAAACCTTTAAAGCTCTCTATGATTTCTCATGTAAAGCTTGATTTTGCAGGACAATATAAATGGCCTTCAGTTGCTGCCATACTAAAAAAAAAAAATCTGGCACCTTTCATCAGATTTCAAGGCTTCAAGCCAGATAGTTTCCAGTTGGTCCAATTACAAGATGGTTGTCATTATCTCCCTCACTTTTTAGCAAAGTTTTAATCTTTTTTGTCCCCAAGAAAATAATGCATGCTGTCAAGAGCCTTCTGGGGATAGTTTGGCAGGGAGCACACAATATGCATGTTGCTTACACATATGGCGGAGGCCTGCAAGGAAGGGCTGCTAACCCAAACACTGTCAAATGCAGCAGCTGCCCTGGCCTCCTGACAGCTGGAACAATCGATACTCTTATTTATTAAAGACCACAAGTCCATTATAAAAGCTGACTGAGGGCCAGCATGACAAATGCCCTGGTATCAGCAACTTCTGAAGCTGTCCTGATCTCAAACATCAAGGTCTCTGCTCCAGGAGGACTTGAGCATAACACTCGAAGGGCTTATACCCTGTGAGAAGGGGATTTGTTTGCTCAGCCCACTTACAAACATGCTGTTCTTTTGACCACATTAAGTATTTATTCAAGGCTTTCAACTCAGAGACCTGGGCAGCCCTTTGGGAGTTCAGGAGTTTGCTAGTGCTCAACTCATCCAGTATCATCTTGGGGACTGGTATGTAAAGCAAAGACACCCAGCAGTCCAGGATAATTCCTGGAGATTGCTCAGCCCATGTGGCTGGCTTGCTTTCCACCTGCCTGCTGCAAATCCTCTTTCTCACATCACACAAACCCTCTGCTCCTCAGCCCCCCAGCTCCAGCGGAGGCGTCGATGAGGGGAGTGGGTCCTGCCCCACACATCAGCCTGTGCATAGTTGTGCCAGCATGGCCAGGAGGGCTGGGAGAGCCAGGCTGGCAGAGCCCAAGGCAGTGGGTCTCCAGCTGCTCCACATATCAGTCCCATTTCTTTTAGAAAGGCTGGGAAGCAAAGGGAGCCTTCCCCAGCTATAGCTCCATCATGACAGACGGCAGCTAAGCCTAACGTAGCTTGCAGCCTTGCACAGGCTGCCAGTAAAGAGGCCAGCAGAGCTGTACCATAACTCTCACCTGAAAAGGGTTTGCCAGAACTACACCAGTTTCACAGCAGCTACTGGCAGCACGATTCGAGCTGTAGGATGAGCAAGGCCTGCTCAGAAGTGGCACCTGCTCAAGTGAAACCCACAGCTTCTGAAGGCCAGAGCACAGCCACCTACCCTGCTTTTCCTCCAGATTAAGCTAAATTAAGCACGCCCAGTCCATCCTCTGCCCATGCTTTGCAGTTCAGGCCCTGTGTTTTACATTTCTTAGTAGTCAGAACCAAAAAAACCCTCAAGAAACAAATCCCTTGCCCTACACTGCGCACTTCAGAATTAATTTTTCCTTTATCAGCAGCCAAGGTGACAGCAGCTCTGAGACGTGATACAATCAAACACCTGCAGTTTCTGTGCATCATCTTGTCTCTGGGCTTAAACACCCTCTTTTATTGATGGTAAAGGATAACACGTAGTAACACCAGGACTGGGGTGACTGATGGACACCAATACCCTCTGCCCATTCTCTAAGTGACAGTTTCACCATGGAGAAGGTGCCTGCACACCCTACAAGCCTGTCTCCCACTAATTCAGTCGGATGCCACTAGTCATGGGCAAGGGCAGCAGATTTAGTTCAGCTTGTTTCTCCTTCCAGTTGCCAAGATGTTTGAGCAAGCAGAGAGCAATGACTATGGATAAGAAAGCAGAGATCAATGTTGTAAGCAGCCCCAGAAGCTACAGGGCTGTTGAGTCACAGGTCTCCTACCTCACCTGCCACTGAATCTTTGTTTATTATGAGTTTATTTATTTCACTGTCACATTAAACATTAGCCTGCAACAGAGGAGGCAGATTTGCAGGCTGAGGGGTTCTGCTGAATCACTCTCAGATTATAACAACGCTCAGCAATGCAGTCCCGGAGCGAGAAGTTGCCAACTTGTCTCTTGTCCTCCAGGGCAGGTCTACAGCCAGAGCACAGCTCCCCACCAGCCTGATCAAACACAACTGTTCCATCCCATTCATTAGACACTCCCATTTAAGCAGGGACCAGATGAAATGAGCTGACATTTCACTGTTCTATTACAAAAAATCAATTTCTGTCAACTCCAACAGCAGAACTGAAAAAGGGGGGTGACTGATCTGTGTTGGAAGAGTTGATGGGTTCAAGCCCTACTCACACCAGAATTAAGTGCACTCCCTAGACTTTCTTCCTGCTTCTTCTGGTACCCTAACAGCACACACCATGCTGGAGATACTGAGTATTGAAGCAGTGATTGGATGGAGAAGTGACTCTTCCTTCCCCATCAAAGACAAGGCTTTAAGGCAGACCAGCAAACTCCCATCTGAGAGAAAAGCAGTTCAGCAAGCGTAGGCTGCAATCCCGCATCTTCCACCTCCCATCCTTCCACTCTTTCCCTCAATGCTCTCTTTTCTAATAAGGGGATCTTTATGCCACCCTCTTACTGCTTTATTTAGAAGGGACAGCATAGCCCAGCACCCTTTGAAGGAACAAAATTCAGGTGTCTGACAGATTACAGACCTACTTCTAATCTTTCCCCCAAATTAGTGTATCACCTGGAAAAATGAACTCTGCCACTTTCACCACTTCTCATCCAGCTGGATTAGACTTACAGGTCAACTGCATCCAGAGAAAGTGATCTCATTTTATGCATTACCCCCTGAAGCAGTCTTTCCCCAGATTCAGTGCTTGATGAGAAGCACATGAATTTGAGTCAGTTCTCTTCTCTTGAGGAACAGAGGGTTTCAAGTCCTTCCCGCTCAAGGTTAAAAACAAGCCCTAAAAGAGTGTGGTGAATACAGAATAAGTTCCACATTGTGCATTTGCCAGGCCAACTGGTGCAGGGCAACCATCCCACATCCTGAATTTGGCAGGCTGACACTTGCAGATTTTCTATTTTAAATGCTTTTTTAATTTTTGGAATACATCTGATTAACAAGTGAAGTTTTTCTTTGGGATAGGAGGGGTTTGTTTCATTTACCACTGACATTTGGAACGTATTGGAGGGCAAGATGAAGTATAAGTCATCTTCAGATTTGCTATAACTTTTGACTAGAGGCGAGAGGAGAAATTGAGTTATCCCCTCACCATTCCATCAATTAAAAAAAAAAAGTGAAGTTATCAGCCACTAGTACAAATGATCAAGCAAAAGCCAGAGTTTAAACATGCAGACAGATAGTAAAGAAGTGTGCAAAACAACTGCTGGACAATGTATCTTCTGATACACGTGCAGCAAGCCAGAGAAGCCAATTTCTGCTCAGATGAGTATGGAAATGGCAAACAAAAGCAGCACATCCATGTTTGCCAAGAGGAAAAGAGCTTGCTGTCCTGAAAGCTTAAAATGACTGTAAGAAGCATTGGAGAACAAGCAGTTGAGAGGCAGGACTCAAAGCATCCCTCTGAACAAGGGGGATATACTACAGAGTCCAGCTGTGCCAGGTACAACAGCATGAACAGCTGATATTTCAATTTGCTAGCAGTTCTTTGTTTTGGATTGAAACGCTTTCATAAAGCTGCAATTTCAGTAAGATATGTTGACTCCAAATTTCCATTTCAAACAATAATTACATTTCTTAAGGAAATATTTTGTTTCAGCATTTTTCAAATTACCCTTCATGTTTTTTTCCCTTTTCTTCTCTTTGGAATATTCTGTGAAAAAAGGGGTGGATTTACTTTTTTGTAATTGACAAAAAGGCTTTATTTCAAAAACCAAAACACCCAGGTCAGGGAATGGCTTTCCCCATCCCTGCACCAGGCTGCACACCATGTGGTGCAACTGCAGCAGTTAGTGGCCAGCTGCCTGCTTCATCACAACCTTGGTAGCCACATTGCTGGAAGCAAGTCAAGAGAAGATACAGGCGTGCACATGGCAGGCCATATGGCTTGGGGTTATAGGTTAGGTGTGAGCAACAGCAAGAAACTGCCAACCCAGCTAAGCTCCTAAAGAGACCATATCTCATCCGATAATTGATCTGAACAACATTCCCAGTATTACCTACACAAACCCCAAATCCACTCTCTGATAAGCACAAATGTTGTACAACTAGAACTGAATGACTAGGACTTAAAATAGCATCCAGGAAGAGTAAAGGTAATGATTATAGGCTGCTGATTAAGAACCACCTTGCTTTCTGCTGACCTACCTGTGTCAGATGATTCAATGTATGTCTTGCTTCATTAGTGTTGGGATTTGTTGTATTTCTGGGAGAAATTGGACAAGATGTTGCTCACTGTAGATTGAGGGGTCTCCCTGACAACATTTCCTCCAAATTCTGAACCACAGCACACCAAAAGGCATGCAGCAGCAATGTCCTCTACCTCCACTCCAGCCTCCCTGTTCGGTCCAGGAGAGCAGGTCCACACTCCCCGCATCTCAGAATGGATTGATTTAAAACTTAAAAGGATGGCAAGATAGACAAGCTTCTCGTCTCATTACCTGACATCATCAGGCTCGCTTGCTCAGGATACCTTTGCTGATATGCAATAGTAGAGAGGCAGCCTTATCAGCATTTCATTTTCAAAGGATGCAGCTAGGTCTATCAAACACACTAAAAATAGAACATGCTCAAAGCATTACTGTTCAGTTCCATTCAGGCAATTTGGCAAGTCTTAGAACTATCGGTGCAGCAGTATCATGATCAAAAAGGGACAAATAAAAAGCACTTACGCTAGAGCTCATATGTCTGACCACATCTCGAGGGACCACAGAGCGATCTTCAAGCTTCAGCTACGGGAAGAGAGAAACACTGAATTTAGTGACCCCAGGTGATACTTGGTCAGAAATAACATGACAAATACAAATGCACAGTAGCCTGTTCCTCCGGACTGAGGAGGTTTTCAGCAGAGGATGGTACTTCCATACACAGTTAACCCCTCAGCACATTCTCAAAATCCAATTGGCAGATCTGAAACACAACCACCAGGTGACCTGGCCATGACTGTGCTGTAAGTCAGCAGACACATCAAAAAGGGTGCAGACATTCCATCTTCAAGTCTCAACTCTCCTCTTCCTCCATCCATATCACACATTTCCTACCCACATCCAGTCTATGTACTAGAAAAGAGAGAAGAGGCAGGAAGAAGCGCCATCACACCACACTTCGGTGTCTTATGTTACACACTTTTTACCCAAGATACCCCAAATATCTGGAAATCCTGTTTGGCTGGAACATTTTAAGCAAGGTACTGTACAGTGAGAAGTCTTAGTTGGCTGGGGAACTGGTGCTAAATTCACTGCAGCAAGCACTTGCCTTGGAAAAAAAAAAAAAGGAAAAGAAATGTCTGTTGCTGTACTCAGTAGCCCCCAGGTCCATGCAGGCAACACAAAACATCGATAAAGGCATGGATAAAGTCAAAGCACTGCTCATACTCCAGCTCCTGCTAAAGCACTTGCTGACAAAGAGCTAGTGGTGGCAACAAAAGATGTGGCTGGACCATCTTTACATATTCTACATCGGTTCATGCAGAGTTGTGGGTACCAGGAGTCATTACTGGTAAGGGGAGGTATCACTTGATGAACCTCCAGTGACTACTGGCCAATTAACCAAGGTGATGTCCTTCCAAAAGCAGTCCTTTGTCAAGCTATTTCAGTCATCTGAAGACTACTTGCAGGCTATTTCATTAAACATTACCAGCAAGCTCAAAACTCCAAAATGCAGTTGCCATCAAATACACTAAAACACTACAGCAGGAGGGATAATGTCCTAAGCATGCTAACAGGAGAGGCCACAAGACTGAACTCCAATTTCAGGTTTGCTCAGCCTCACAGTAACTCAGTTCAGATTTCCTTCTGCTGAACAGGGAGAAGTCTCATCTGTGTTTCAGTGGTCAAGAACATATTTGCATTGGTACATCATTCTGAGCCCTGCAAATGCACTAGTTACACAGCACGCCTTTTGGGAAGCACCATGTGAATGCAGTATCGGGGCAGAGCCTCTTTCACATCTCGCTTTCAGAATCTCTCACCACTACTGCCGCATTTGTTGCTTTTCCTTGTTGATCCCCAGCCCGAAATCCACTGTGCTTTGTCAGCGTTTCATCCTAACCCACAGCCTGGCTTACAGCCTGCTTCACTAAATTAGACATAAATCAATAATCCGAGGACAGGATCCGGAATCAGATCAAAGTACCTGAGTATTTATTGCTTTCTTGATTGCGTGTTTCAGTAAGAGAGGAAGAGAGCCAGCCAGCTAGGCTTTTAGACCCAACTTCTGGAGTCAGAATTCCACTGGCGTGGGAAACCTGAAGCCTTCCACAGCCCATTTCCAGATTGCGGAAGGGTTTTCATTGCCTCCCACATCCCACCAGGGTATATAGATAGGCATCAATTTTTATACACCTTTCTAAAATTATTTGTTAAAATAAGTACCGTGTAGATAGCCTCTTCACATGCAGAAGCAGGCAGCAACATTCACATTCCAGTAAGTACTCATGCGTGAGCAGCAGTTTGGGTATTTTAACTGGAGCTCTCTTGCTGCAGAGCTCCAAGTGTGTAATGATACTTTCATTTCAACATGCATTAGGGCAATTTAATCTCTGACACGTGGTGTTTAAATTGATGCATTATGTTTCAACATATCACTGAGCCATACCTCTCTGTTCTGTATGAAACAGTATTTGAAGAACCTGGACTGACAAGACGATCCGATGCTGCTTGGCAGCAGCAATATTTGTGTGTTAGTCAAACTCTGGTAAATCAAAGTTGTAAATGAGTAGCTTTCCCATTTTGTGATCCTTCCTGAAGGATATAATCACACAAATTCTTCCCAATGCAAGGCATAAAACTTTGTCTGCAGGGGACCTACATTTAACCTGTTTTCAGATCCCTTGATTTTTAAAGGCAGCACAACTATTTTCAGCTTCATGTACCAGACCCACCTGCCTCAGTTGCTAGGATAAGCAAGCGAAATAGTAGGCAGAATGCCAGCATCAACAATAAATACTTAGTAGGTCTCATCACACAAAAGACTGTCAAAACCCAGAAGAAACCCAACCAGAGAAAACCAGAATGGCTGTTGATGAACACATGACAATTCAGTCATTCCTCCTCTCGCCTGTTATACCAGAGCGATGGGATCACCCGCCGAAGGTTAGCCCCCTCACTCAGCAGTGAGGGAACTCAATATCGGAGAAGCACTTTTAAAATAGGTACTTATAGCTCAGTTGCTATATTTACCTCTATGAAAGCGAGTATTAACATGAGCAGTTTTATATTCTAGCCATGCGCCTTGATAATAGCCCTAAGAATGAGAAATACTGGTTTCCCAGAGATGCTCTCAGCTAGCCCTGCACTCCTGCATACCAAGCTGGACTCATCACCCTCCAAACACGTCAAATGCAAGGCATGTTTTGTGTTGCTCTTTAAAAAAATATTCACATTTACGTGTGTTAAACAAGGCAAACCAAAGACCCTCATCACTGCACACACATTTAACCCAGGCAACAAGGGACAACCACCACACACCTGCTAGGAGTCAGTCAGGTTGGTTAGTACACCAACTGCAAAAATGAGAGGCAGAATAGCTCTGGCACCCATTTATTTCCTCCGCTGTTCAGATGCTGCCTTGGTGCTCAGCACTGAATCAATGCTTGAGCTCCACAGCAGATCTACTAGTCAAAAAGCACCAGCTGCAACTCTGAGAACATCTGATACTTCACCAGGTCTAATGATGCTCTCATACCAACACAGCAGGAGGGGTACAGAAATTTTGATTTTTGCATAGAGAACAAGCACCACCAGGAGCCTGTTCCCCTTCTCAGCTGAGTCACCTCACCTCAGATGAAATAAGGTAGCCATCACAGCTCTAGCCTGAAACTGGGTAGACTAGGATAAAAGGACAGACATTTCTGCCTAGCTGCTGAACATAACTCATTAAGTCTTGGTAGCTTATTGCTTCAAACCATTTGTTTAATTTCTTATCACAAATGAACTTGTAATTTGAAGCAAAACCTTTGTAGTTTTGGGTTTTTTTTAATTAACTGCAGAGACTGGGAGAAATACTTGTGGCAACAAACTGGATCCTCGCCTTAGCAAACAATTCAGCAGTTAGGTGTAGGCATCCTTGGGCAGGGGTGGGTTAAACTCACATCAGAACTCTCTGGGTTTAACCCCTCAACTCCATAAAGCAAGTGAGAGACATAGGGCCAGTTTTCCTCTCCAACAGCCATATTCTGACAAGAGATCAAAAGCAGAGTAATTTATTTTGATGGCTTAGACTAGCCACCAGTGCCAAGTACTGTGGCAGGTAAGTAAGTCGCCACTGCTTCCGAAGTTTAGCGACAAATAGAGAAGTTGCTGAAATTGCTACAGGGACAACTAGCTCTGGTTGACGTGTATCCTCCAAACAAACCCAGCACTGGAAGTACTCAGTAGCGGCATAAATCCCTGGTCACTATCTGCATATTTAAAAGCAGAGCTTAAATTCACTAATTAGCTGCTCAGATTTGCTTGTAACATCATTGGTACCCAACAGTGGGTAAACCCACCTCTATACAGCCTCCAGCTACCTGTATCACCCCCCTCCCCAATGTTTTATCCAACAAAAGGAAAAAGACAACACACACACTTACTGCCAGCACATCTCCTCCTTGCCTATTCCCATACAGTCTCTTCTGTACAAGGCAAGAGGCTTGGTATTTTACTTTAAGAGAAATAAAAGAAGGTAATTCTGCCTGCAAATAGCAGCATTTTGTTTTGCTGCTGCCACACTTCGCTCCAAGTGGGCAACGTTGTCACAGGGGATAATCATGAACAAACTATCCCCTGCTCCGAACAACCCAAGAACAGGAACTGGGGGACAAGCTTAAACACAGAAGGGAACCACAGTTTTAAAGGCTGAATGCACCTACATGCAATCATTAGTTGTTCAGTCTCAAATATGCCAGCACACACCTTTCTGACAGGTTCCCTTTCCAGCTTTCAGAAAAGCTGACTACTAAGTGGACCTTGGAGGTTCAACCCACGCTTAGACACCAGGAGACCTGGTCACTGACTCATCGTTGCCCAAGGCTGAACTTCAGATCACAGTTCCTTGATCTTCAACACCCAGTGACATGTGGGCTTGGGAACACACCTTTCACCTGGCATCAGCCATGGTTTTACAACTGCATTTCTGCTCAGCTACCCAGCGATATGGAGGTCGCTCTGGCTATGGAAGATGGCACCCAATCCAGTATAAAGCTGGCCAATACCAACTTAAACTGTTAAAAGTTCACGCTTGGTCAGTGCTGTCTCATAACTGAGATGTCTGACCAATGAAGAATAAGATTTGCTTGAGGGTGCTAGTGTGATCCCACAGCCTCTACCTCCAACATGATCACTGCAGTGAGGAGAACATCAGTTTCTATTCCAGATGCTTTCCTGGTTTTATCCTCCAAAACAAGAGCCCTAGGAATAAGCACATAAGGATAGAGGAGAAAAAGCAGCACGCACACACCCTCCCCTTCCCATAAAAATGGGAATACAAGGCACTGCAAAAAAAAAAAAAAATATGGAAGAGAGCACAATGCTGGAGACTAAACTCCACACATTTGCCTAAACTGCTATATGATGGTTGAAATGTTTACCCAACTAAGAGTCAGAAGGGAGCTATCTATTATGAAAGTCGCTTCTGCCATTTGAGTTAAGCAAGGACTTGGCTAGTAGTGGTCACCACCACGACGGCAGGGGAACCAGGCCTTGACCTGCACCAACCTGCTACCACTACGCATTCTGGGCTATTTCTCCATCCTCACATGTCCTAGCACTTTCCTCATATCTTGTGTACTGATGTCATTTAAACCACTGTTCCTAGGCTCTCCTCCTACATTTGCAAACAAAAAAGTAAAAAAGAAAAAGTTATTTGCAATTTTATAAAGCCTATCTTATAATAGGGACAGCGAGTTCTCTCAGTGGGACTAAAAGCGTGAGGGGAAAAATAATAAACAAAGCCTTTTGGATCTATTGCCATTCTACAGTCTCCTTTTTAGCCAACCCAAGGTATTATACACAGAAAACATGCCACACTTTTGTCTTTTCTGTGCCAATGGACAAATGTCATGATGGAGGAGAGGTAAACTAGAGATCTGATTTCTGTCCAAGTTTAACAGTTAGGATTTCAGTCTCACACATACCAAGTTTTTTTTTTTTTTAACTACGCTGGAGAATGCTCCTGGCAAGTCAGTTAACTTGCTGAATCTGTTCTGGAGTTACCAATTAATCCCTGCCCTGGGACATCCCTCCAGGTCACCAACTCCGACTGCCAGTGTCCTACAACCCCCACATTAGTATTTTTGTTTTGAAGGGACAGCACCTATGTGTTAGCTTGGAAGTTGTCATGGAAACTTGTAGCATTGGTGCTCAGAGGAAAAAGAAAAACCACAGGTTAAGAGCAAACCATAGGGAAAACTGTCTACTGCAGCAACAGGTAAGAAAGCACTGCAGAGCTCTGCAAAGCCTACAACACACTCAGACGATGCTCCATAACCAATTAAAATTAAATTGAAGTGTCCAATGCTGTGAAAAGATATAATCTTGCTTCATTCAGCTTACAGACAGGCTCCTCATAGGTCTTTCTAATGCCCTGACCTCTCAGCACCTAAAGTCCACATGAAGCAGGACATGGGGTACCATATTTCCATGTCTGGTTTCCAAACCTGAAAGCTATTAGGTCCTTTTCTCTAAAGGTGAAGCCATGATTCAGGAACCTACACCAGATAGCACTGGTTTGTGACTGGGACTACTGCGGGGCTCTTACTGGAGATTAAGGGGAAACTTCCTTACTATGTGAAGCAGCTCCTGGTACAGCACCAGCTCTAGTCCTGGACACTAAGAGAAGACAAAATGGTGCCAACTGGATGCTACAGCTGGCTGTAACCTGGAGCAGCTCAGCAGGGCTCAGGGGTGGCTGTGGGACAGGTGTTGGTGGAGGTAGGACAGGTAGGAGCACAGCTGGCAACAGCCAGCCCACATCAGCATCCCCCGATTTTTATTTTAATTTTTTTTTTTAACTCTGAGGTCTGATTACACACCCAAATTCACTTCAGCTAAAACAGTAGTGTAGCAATCATCTCAACACAAGCCGTTTTAATTTAAATCCAAATGAGGTGTTTAAAATAGCAAGTCAGCTGCCCAAATATAGCATGGATACACAGAGTTAGATGACAAAGGTTCAGAAATTCAAAGACCCAGAAGGATCTGAAGCCAAGATATTTTTAATATAATTTCGGCATCAACACTTTACCAGTGGCATCATATACTACTCAGAAAAATATGTTCCGCGTACAAAGTTCACTTCCCTTGAAAGACTTCTGTTACTTTGATCATACTGCATTGCACATGAGCAGTCTAAAAAGCAGGAGGAGAGAGGATAAAGCAGCAAGAGCAGCAAATCCCATGGAAGCTCAGATTTGGTTCACACTGCGACATTTGAAGCGGCACATGTTGCTTCACTTCCAACAACTGGAGGTTTCCAACCACACTGCGTTTGAAGATGGGAGAATGGGGGAGAAGAAAGACTACTAGAAACTTAAGACTCCTGAGAACTGAAATTCTACCACCCAGAAGAGCTGAACTATGAGCTAGACAATACGGAGGGTGTTAAAAACAACCCTTGAGGGATGCAGCTGCACAAGTGCAAGAATAAATCTGCACCCATTGGTGAAGAAGTTCTGCCCAGGATGGCTCCTGGCTACTCCTACATAGCAAGCACATGTAGCCCATGGCTCTTCCAGACAAAAAGTTCAAAATCTGTTTGAGACAGAAGGTTGTGGAGATGCCCACATTACTTACAGAAGAACAACGCCCTTCTGGGACAAGGTCTAGGCTTCTGTCTGATGAAGTAGTAGATGTTGGAGTGGTATGATGCTCCCTACACCCTGCTATGTAACAGAGTCAGTCACCGCTCTGCCACCTAACTAATGCCTTTAGATGAGTTTGGGGTTTTAGCCATTTTGCATTTTAACATCATCAATCTGCATTTTCATAATATCATGGTATCACTTGTCATCTCAAAGCACTCAAAGAATCGGAAGAGGAGAAAATAGAGATTCTTAAAAAAAATTGTTCAACATGGCCTGTATTAAACTGACTTTCAAAACCCTTGAGTGACTGGGGAACACGCAGTTCCCCATTTGGATCAGTCAAAGCATGGGAAGGACAGCAAGCAGGATCTTTCTTTCCTATATTCAGCGCAAAAGAGTCCAAAAGCTTGTGCATAAGGCTGTTCTGGGCAGCACAAAACACCATGGTGCAAAAGGTCTGGTTGACGATTAACTTCAGCTGCAGGAAGAACAGAACAGGGTAGGCAGGGAGGTGCTAAAATGCTCCCCAGAAGTGAAATAAGTGCTTTAAAGGACTTCACAGAAGCTGAGATGAGATCAACAGCTTTGCATCATGTGCAGCACTACCTGCAGGCAGTCAACTGATAATATTTCATAATTCTTTTGTTCACACAACTAGCAGATCTGAATCTGCCAATCCGACATTCAGCACATTCACAACTAGCAGCACAAACTTAAGATCTACCACAAAGCCTACCCCAAGTAGTGCCTGTTACCAGCAATCTACGGTGGACTTAATTGTACAGTGTGGACATAATATGTTTTCAGACAACAAGCAAAAGGCAAGACCTAAAGCAGGATTTCCTAATTTAGCTCACAAAGATCACATTGCTGGTAGGGATGAACACAGCAGCTTCCAGCCCCAGGCCATCACACACCGCTCTAAAATAAGTGCCTGTCACCAGCTGAATGTCTACAACAGCTTTAAAGCCCCTGTACTATGGGGACATGAATTTTTGTCACATTATACACCAATTGTTCACTGGACTGCCAGAGACAGGCAGCACCCATGATCTTCTGAAGAGTCATTTAGGAACCACCCGGCAGGTGACTGCATGGAAGGCAGGAGAGGAGGGAAGCCTTTGCAACACCCACAGGAGATCAGACAATCTGAAAAATGAGAATTGAATCATTGGCACTGCATCACTGTTCCCTTTCAACACCGCTAGCAGTGCGGGAAGGCTTGTTACACAGGCAGCTCCAAAATCCAGCTGTGTCATTAGTTCTTATAATCTCCCAACACTGCGGGCTTCCCCTGGGGCCTGCAGCTCTCATAAGATGAGCTGACAGCTCTTTAATTTGTCTTTATGACATATTATGGAGACACAGAAACCTGAAGTTGTGCCACTCAGCTGAGCTCCTTCCAACTTCAGGCTGAAGCTTCCTGAGCCTCCCCTACCTACACATCTACCTGCAGTGGACTTGTAGCTACTTTTGTCCCTGCCTGCATTTCTGATCACACTACCTGTTGGTTTGTTTTTTGGGTTTTTTTTCTTGTTGTTTTGTTTTTTTTTTTTACTTCCCCCCATTATTTTTGGGTATTAAAGTTCTTTGGTGGCAGAGTATCCTTCCATCCTCTGTAAGTACAAAGCTTCTGTCACAGCACAGATCTGGTCCTTCACTCACAGCCATACACCACAGCATCTTCCCCCCCCACCCCCAACAAATATCACCTTTGAGCCTTCCGGCAGAAAGACACTGAAAGGCTTTACTTCCCTTCTCCACAAAGTGGAATTGGGCTAAAAAGTCTTAACAAATCATTGGATGCAACAAAAGTTCAGCTTAATTATAATGTGGCTAAATGTTGTGCTTTGGAGCAAAGGGATCTGGCTTCGACATAAATCTTTTGCTTAGTAAAAGTAAATCTTTTACTTGGATGTCCCTTGTCCAAGACTGTCAAGCGTTATTTATTATACTGGCAACAAATCACTTCTGTAGCTCTGCAAATTTACATGACATTTTGGAACCACTGCAAGACAGATTCCCTGGCCTGGTGAATGCACCAATCTAAAACCAAAGATGAAGTACAAGGCCATAATTCAAGGGAAGGAAGACAAGACAACAGGAAGGTTACTGTGTTATTATTTAATGGAAAAGAAGTAGGTTGCGAGCATTTCCCAGCAGAGGCAGCAATGAGGTTGGGAGAGAGGAGGATCCTGAGAGTAGAACAAGGAGAGCTGCACAAATCCAGCTCGCTCTCCGCTTTGCTTGGAAGGTGAATCCCACTCATTGCTAGCAACAGCAACCCTCAGCTTCCAGCATCCTTACTCTCATACATCCATCTCACGTGTATAAAAACTGAGCACCACCACTCATCACAAAAGGGATGCCACTTGCATGGGAGCCTGGGTTAGATAGAATCACAGAATCAGTTGGTTGGTAAAGACCTTTAAGATCATCGAGTCCAACCGTAGATGCCAGATGCCTAAAGAAAGGGGTAAAACGGCAAAGGCAACCTGGTACCTAAAGTACCAGCTCTGGCTTGAAGGAAGGATGGACTTCAACAGCCCACTGAGCTTTCTAGACTCAACAGGCAAGAAGGATCTTCAGTGCAGTTGGGAAAAGAGTTACAGAAAAGTTTGACTTTGCCCAACCTTGTCATAAGTGCTGCTGAACGATTTGTTCAAACAGGCTTACATCTCCTGTACTCACTCACATCAACCAATAGCCCTGTGTGCTACAAAACCTTAGAGAAGACCTGAAAAATAATTCAGAAACAATTAACATATGGAAGGCTAAAGTTTAAAAATACATGGCTATGACGACAAAATATGGAAAGATCTTACAAGAGAAGATTTACAGACTAGTAAGCCTAGCAGTAAGTCACTTAAAATCCTACAGAGGATCTTTCGAAGATGTCCCCAGTTACAGGATTTCATCTAAACATAGGATTTTTCTTCTCAGCAGCAGTTTATAGTAAAAGATATGATCCCACTTCTCAGTGTTTATACTTCTTGCTTCACGTAGCCAGTCTTCTGCGTATAGCAGTTCTGGGAAAACCAGTTGCTTAATAGTAAAGAGAAGACAGGCCTAAAGGATCTCTTCCAGGTTCAATGTCCCAACAGCACAGGTTATTATAGAACACCCCTCCATCCATTTTTTTTATAGTAAGATGGCTGATCAAAAGCAATACTGTCCCTAGTACCTATGCCTAAGAATTTGAGAAAAGCTTGATAAAGAACAGTGCTCTAGCACCAGATGGCACTGTTACCTGAAAAAAACCCACAGAAGACTGCATTTAAAGACACAGGAGAAACTGGTTGGAAGCAGCAAGCAGAAGAGTAGACAACATTTTACCTATACATCAGCCAACCCTTCTTGCAGACAGGCTTGTGTCAACACTCCCTCAGTAAAGCTTCATCTGAAACACAGGTCAGAGCTAGCAACCCCCACCAAGAAACAACCAGCCATGAGGAGCACAGCACCTGTACAGACACCTAAGCCCAGCTTGTCAAGAGCTGCCCAGCTCAAACAGGACCTAAGGGGATGGCTGTGGAAACCTTGGTGAATACGTAACCATCCAGGGCAAAAGCAAGTGTGGTGCTGATCTTTTTGGCAGTATCTAACAAGGTCTAAGCTGAGAGGCATTTGACTGCTAGAAAGAGACTCCCCTAAGGAGAAGCTCTCACCTGGATGCAACACTAACCAGTAGGACAAGGAGAGAGTAGAAGGCCATTTCAGCCACCAGTCTAGATTCCTGGGATTCCCAACAGCCCGCTGTTTTAGCTTGCAATTAAACTGTGTTCCTCCTTGTGTACAAAGAGTCTGTCCAGTAGCTCTTGCATTTACCTGACACAAAAGGAGTCCTCAAATTGTTGCCTTGGGAAGGAAATGGCAGTTGTTATGCAACAGGTTTTCCACCTTTTTGCTGGACCATGCTGGGGTCACCATCTGGACAGCATCAGCACTGTAGAAATTGGTCACTCGCCACTATGAGCAGCATTTGGGGCACACTGCCAGGTCTGGAGGAAAGAGTGGGACTGCCCAAACCTCCATCTGCCTTCCCAGAGGATAATAAGGATGCTGCGAGAAAATCTGTGTGACTATTGCTGACCGATTCACTCCTGAGGCACAATAACTGCACCACCCCCTTCTACATCTTTGGCAACAGGAATAAAGAGTATATCCATGAGAAATATTCCTTTGCTCCATTCCTGGAGTAAACAGGGAGAACTCTTCTGCTGAGCCAAAACTGGACTCTACTGGGTTGCTGGTAACTCTGTGCTAGGGAACGAAGCATTCCCTCTCCCCTTGCAATCAGGTCAGCGGTGTGCAGGAGGAACTCATTAGCCCGCAGCAAAAAATCCACCTTGCAAAAACTGCCAGGGAACAAGAAGAGAGAGACATATCAACAGAAAATCACCATGTCTGCTTTCCAGCTGGTTAGCTCATATGCTGCTGCTGTGAATACAAACCAGCCATTTAAATTAGCTTCTAATTGTTCACAATTATTCAGAGACAGCATAACCTGCAAGCAGCTTTAAGACAACAGGCAAGTAGGAGAGAACGAATGGTTTAAGATGCCTTAAAAAAGATTCATATATTCGTGCTTTGCAAATCTCACAGCCTGCAGTCTCCAAGCAATGCTGCCTCTCTAACAGACACCCCCCAGACACGTACTTTGAATGCACTGGAGGAAGATAACCCATGGGTGATTCTACTCTTCAGATTTCTACTCTTTCTTGCTCCAGTTTTTGGACTGGTTGAAAAACTAAACCAGTAATATTTTGGTCTACCCCTGTCATTCACAGTCTCTGCACACACAGGCAGTTTGAGCAACACTATTTATAAAGCTGCTTAAAATTCTGGACACAGCCGGAGCTCTTTGATAGGATGTCAGCCATGCAACACCCAAACGTAGGAGGTTGACACAGGGTGGTGAGTGTAATACAGCCCACTCTTCTTTCTTTCTTTCACCCAGAGCCTCCACTACCACACTCACAGGAGTCCCTTCCCCCAAACACAGACAGAATGTTTCACAATTGCTGCAATTTTCCCTCCTAGGAGGGAGGGAAGATGTTAGCCTATTATCCGTAAATCCCTACCATGCCACTTTTGGTTCACACATAAGACCCAACGCAAGTCTGGTGTGCAGGTCAAATTGCTTTAGGGAACTGAATCCAGACATACTGAAACTACAATATTCCCTCACATTCAGCCATGTTTGGACCCAGAGGTACAGCACTGCCACAGAGCCAAAATTCTCATCTAGGTCTAGGAACTGTAGCAAGTTTAATATACTTAAGCAGGATTATTTTATCAAGCACAGAATCTCCTAGAGGAGACAAAATAACACTGAGAAGTGATATATAAATAGCTGTAGCTGAAAGCACAGCAAATGCTGTGTCATGCTACGCTCCCAAGTCAGTCCTGGGCAGCAAGTGCACAGAGCTGACCGATCTCTCTTGTAGCTTTTCTGAGTTCCATGCCTGCTCTGAAATCAGAGCATCCCCCTGGAGAAATATTCTTGGTTCATCTCACACGTAGACCACTCTCCCCAAACACACTGCTGTGCCTTCCTGCTCTGCTACGCACGAGGAATGCTGCACGGACAGACAGGCTGCCTGAAGCCCAAGGAGAAGAGGCAGAGCAGCGAATCCAGAAAGCAGATCAGGACCCGGGTAAATTTGCTAGCCTTGCTTGGAAATACAGCATGCTCAGGGCTGGAGATGGGGGCAGTTCCCATGGCTAGTGATTAAGAGTGCTCAGGGGAAACTGAAATTCAGTTCACAAGGAAACCAGTATCACTGCCTCCTCGTGAGGACACAGCCAGGGCAAAGGTCTAGCGTCACCTCTGCAGTCCCTCCTCACACACAGGGCAAAGGCAAGCGCTGTTTTAAGAGGTACAACGGCTAATGCTAGCTGCAAGACATAGCAAGTGTTCTGCAAAGGCTTTCTGTTAAGTAACATGCCTTATGAACCAGCTATATCCACAGTTAAATCAGATATTGCTAAAAAAAAAAAAACCCAAACAAAGCCTTTACAACCACTTCAGGCAACCTCTGGAATGCTAGAGAATCCACCCAAAATTCAGTGGCAGTGTGGGTACCCCGTACATGCATTTATTTCAGATAAACAGCAAAGCCACTCCCCCAGCTCCCACTGCAGAAGAGTGTGTGAATGCTACTGGGACAATGCAGCACAATTGCATCATTGCCCAAAAAACCTCGGCTGCATTTTCTATTCACTGAGAGAGTTTCAATTATCCTCCCCCCATACATAAATGCTGGATTGGCCATTCCAAAAAGGAAAAGCCCTTACTGAATCCATACACCCAGCTACAGAGAAGTCCAGTTATTTAATGACTGAATTTCTGCGACCCCCTGCACTGTTACATGCTTTTTTATTCAAGGGGTGAATTCACCACTTGTGGAAGGGCTGGGGGAATACTAAAATATCTCCCAGCCAGAGCAGGTTTAATTTATTGCCTCCTGTTTCTGCATCCTGTAATACAAAAGCAACCAACCTTCAGTTCCCTTCAATAACTCTGAGAAAATCTCACCAAGACTGGTGACAGCAATGATGCAATAGGGACAGAAGTGTAAAAGCCCTTCAAAGTCTGACAATATTCTTGGAGCAAAGCATTGTTTCACCCCCCCTTGCACGAGTAATTCTAGTGGACTGACTTTTTCTTCCTTACCATCTCAGCCTGAGCACAAAGCTTTCAACATATTTAAAACCCATCAACGTGATCATACAACTACTATATCGTTTTGCCTTCAGGTGTTTTCTAGGCTGACTTCTAAACCATTTATAATAAGCTCTCCAGATCTGTGCCAGCAACTTAAGACAACACAGCATTTGCCCAGCAGAACATCCAACGCATGGAAATTCTGCTCTCCTCTCTGCATTACTCTGCAGGTATCCATTCAGTTATTCATCAGCACATTCGAGGTGACAATAATTCAAGATTACAGCTCAGGGAATCTTTTCTCCCCCTGTCCCTTCCCTGGCAACTGAACAACCAAAAAGCATATATATAGATGGCTCATAGAAGTCACTGAGCCACTGGTGTAAGTAAACACTTATAGCAATGGCATAGAAAATATTTCCCAAGATGCTCAAATCCAGTTTTCAAGAATGGCTTAGGCATTTAGGAGACCCAGCATCAGAACAGTCCCCAGGGGAGTAACACACTTCTAGGCCAACAGGAAAGTGTGAAATCTTCCATTTTTAACGAGAGGAGTGTCTCAGAAACCTGGAATTGCCCCTTCCCTAAAAACATTTCTAAAAGGTCACCTCTTACAGGCAAGCAAGGAGAGATCGGCTGTTAACAGAACTCACCTCAGAGCTGACTATCTTCCCATAAATGTCAAAGATTAAAGTATCACCGCTATCCTAACTGGAGTTTAAAACTGTTTTAAGGAATGCTTTGCTGCATCTCTCACCTCTGCGTACAGATCAGCAGGCTGCTCCTAGCAAGTTTTTTAAGAAACCTCTGAATTTGTACACCTTCAGCAAGAACACAGGAACACGTCTCTGTTCTCTTCCTGGCCTCGTACGACAAACATCAGATAGTAACATCACCTGTAAGATATTTCAGTGCAGATCTGGTTAGAAAAGATGCTAAAATGGCATTGCAGGATGCCATGTTTGACTCAGCAGCTCTGCCAAATATTGCACGTTTATTAAGGTGCATCTGCTCCCCTCCTATCCTTCCCACCCCTGCTAGCTCAGCCTAGGGCCTGAGATGAGCTATGGTTTTCAATCTTAAGCATCTTCACTGCCTCTGTGGACTCTCTCAGGTGTAACCTGACTGGATGTAAATAGATGTGCTGAGGATGCCCTTAGAGGAGTAAGTGCTCACTCCAGACAGCGTGAGCAAAAGCAGTAAAAGCCTGTTTGCCTGAAGTCAGCACTTCTGCCTCCAAACAGACACACAGCTAGTCAGTGAGAGGTTTTTCTTCCCCCCCCCCCCCCCCCCCCCGCCTTTAAAAAAGCATTCGCCTTTCAGAGCAGAAAGGCACTAGTTTCCTAGCACAGATGAGACACTGAGTCTTGCATTGTACCTGTGCTAACAGCCTCTTGGGAATATTTAACCAAGAAGAAAAAAATACCAAGGACAAATGATGCAGCTAATCAATTACAAAGCCACTGATCCCTGTCCCTACAGTGGCATGGCTCCAAATGTGTGCTTTGTACATCTGGATACTTTCACATCTACACACCAAAAGAATAAAAACAGCCTGGAGAACAACTAATCAATAGCCCCATCTGCAAAATAAATTTTGCCTTCTTAAAACAAGTCAGTTGTCCTTGACAGGGAGCCCCATATTTCCCGAAACTCTAATTCACTTGATGCCTACTTCCTAAAATGACCTTTTTTGAGGATCTATGGCTATGCACACATACAGGAGGAAAGCGCATATTTTGCTTTATTTAACACCAGACCCTTTGTTATGTGCCATACACATAACCTGCTCTTTGCTTTAATGACTTCAGTTATAACAGAGGGATTTCAGCCCATCACAACCCCAGTGAAACACTGAGCCATAACCACAGTTAGGGTAGGTTTGCAAACACTATAAAAATACCCTTACAAGATGATTTAGAGAGCTCTGCTCTCCTGGCAGCTGGAGCAGGGCTCTGCCTCCTCCTCCTCTCTGCTTCCAGCAAAATGGAGGTTAACTGAACTCTGCCTCTAACGAGCGCTGCCAAAATGCCATGGTGAGGACTGTCCTGCAAATCCTTGAAAGGGGGACAAAGCTGCAGGCCTGTGACTGCAGAAAGTAATGACTGGACAGCAGATTTCGGAGTCACTGAAAAGCCACTTGGCACGAACTGAACAGCATTAGCACAACCGTAAGCAGAACTGCTCCAAGGTGCTGAGCCCCAGCTGTGTTCTGGGAGGGGTCCATAGGTTGGGCTGCATTATGTGGCCTATTGTTCCTAATTAAACATACAAACTAGGCTCTTCCTTAAAACTGCCCCCATTCATCAGTTGCCACTGTATACCCCTCAGATTTGGCAGTGTTCCGAGTAGGATGTGTAACCTCCAGCAGCAACTCAAACCAAGTCAGACCAGCCACTACCAGGACGCTCCTACGCTTACAACAGTGATTTTTACTTGAAAAAGATTCCCCAGCTTTGCAGGCTATGCCTATACAAAGGTACTGTGTCATCAGCCACTGAAATGCAGCTAGCACTGGGGTTGGACATGGTAGCTATGGAAAAAAATCAGGTGCACCATTAAATAGCGGACAATAGTAAGCAGAGAACATGGCACTTCTCCATTTGATGGTGTACACTCTGCATATACTCAAGTATATACACTCATATATTCAAGTGCTCAAGATACCATCAGGATTAAAAAGTATGTTGAGTATACAGAAAAAGGAGCAAAAGGGATCCTTTTGCTATGAATACAAAATAAGACACTGTGTTCTTACCACAAACTAAAAAAATCCAGAAAGCACCTCATGCGGCAGAATCCTGTAGTGAAAGGTCCTCAACCGTGAACATCTGCATAACACAACCACCAGCCTTAGACTCACTGCCAAGAGGCATTTGTTGTTTTTCTGTCAGATTTTTATTTTGATACATCCCTTATCAGGTGTGTGTTACATCTCCTGCATGTTACAACATGCGCCTTTGCAACAGATTCATGCAGTGAACACAGAGCACCCCTTTCTCCACACAGATCCAGCTTCTATCCCACTTAATTCATCTGTCCAGATTAATTTCTCATTACCCCAGAGCTACGTGCCCGGTTCAGATGGTCATGTATGCAACATTACCTTTACCATATCAGGTACTTAATGGTGCCTCACACCTCACTGCTTTCCTCCTTTACCCTTGCCTTGGGCACCAAAAGTGAGAATACCAGTTTGGACAGAGAAAACACAGCAGACAGGAGGATGCTCTGGTCAGGATGCCAGCCCTGAAGCCTTAAGAATCACATGTGCCATAGCATTTAGCAGGGCTGAAGCGGCTACTTAATTAGGTTTGCTTAATGAGTCATATTAAATAGCATATATGTAAGAACAGGTTTTCTATTAGTGCGAGGACCTCACTGGATTATCTAGGTGAAATGCTGCCATTATAACAGTGTCTTTTTTCATTTTATATACTTAATCATGACCTACATTCTTTTGCTCGAAGGAAGCCCACCTCCAGGGGGAATGTGCCTCTTTAATCAGCTCCAGCATTTTTTCAGGGTTCAGCAGGGATGGATGGATGGAGCAGCCTCATGTCCCTTCAGGTAAGGCACAGCTTACAGAAGCTCCAGGATAGAGTGGTAAAAAAGCCATCAAGTTCAAATAAGGGCAGGCAGTATCTGCAGCCTGATGTGACTGGCACCCTCTGCTCCAGAGACCGCTGGGATGGATGAACACCAAAGCCTCCACATGCCCCCAGTGAGCCTGGCCAGCTGCTTCACCTTGTTGTGCAAGGGGTTGTCTCCTAGTGAAACTGCAGTCAAGATCAGGTTTGAGGAGGAAAACAAAAAACAGAAGTCTTTGGGGCAGGCAGCAACCTTAACTCTTGCCTCCACAGGAAAGGAGCCTATGAGCCATTACTAAAGAGAACATATAGCCAAACAGACTGCACTAAAATACCAAAGGGAGCAGCAACTCACATGGAAGGATTATACCTTACACCCTTGTTTCCCAAAAGTTTTGGGAAATTCAAACTGCTTCCAATGGACAGCCTCTCCTCTCTACTAATGCAGAGTCAGCAGAAAACAATCCCCCAAAACACACACACCCCCAACCCCACCTAAAGAAAACAAAAAAAACCCAGAAAGGAACCACAGAAGGCTCAAAAGAGGACTTTGTGCAAAGCTGCTTTGGGGCAGCATGTCCAGGGAGCCAGGTCCATGCCTCAGGGCTCCAGCCTGAGCTGCTCAGGCCTTCCTCCAGGCACACCAGGGCCATGGACACTGCCAGCCCATAGGGCATCAGGCCACTGGGACAACCGCTCCCTCTAGGATAACTGCTCGCTCCAAGGGCATCAGCGCTGCAATACAAACTGAGAAGGGAAAGAAAAAGCAGTGGCAGAGTAACACAGCTCACTGACACAGCCTTTGGAAAACACTGATTTGATCAATGCATTCTCCCCATCAGCATGTGTTTCAGATTTACACTTTGTCAATCCCATATCAGTTTTTACAAGCTAAACCACATCATTTTTCTGCCCTCTCCAGCACCACTAGCAATAAAGATCCCCAATACCTCCAAAGGCTGTTAGCTTCGTTGATGCATGATGCAGAATAGGATATGCCCAACACTGCAAAGCTCAACAATACTGACAGCAGTAAAACTCCTGCTTTGGTATAGCAAGCAGTTCAGATCAGGAGGTGCATAAGGAATGTGCATACCATAAGCTGTCACAAACCGACAAGCATTACGTTGCACACAAATAGGTCTGCGATTTAAACAGATACGAGATCACCAGGGGCATAGTAAGAAAGCCACAGATGAAAAATATCCCACAATTTTCCCTTTTGTTCACATTATCCCAAACAGAACAAACTAAGGAGAGATCAGGCCTAAAGTTCCCTCCAACTGGAAGGAAACAAGCATGCCCTCTCCTCTGTTATCATATAAACTCCTCTCCTTCACAAGTGGAGCTCTACTGAGACACGGGCTGGTGGGTGTTCGTGAAAAGGGCCTTGCCTGCACTAAGCCAGCACTGCTCAGGGCAGGTCTAGCAGCCAGACTACAGCCAGATCCAGGCTACCTACCGCAGGACACACCCCAGCGTTGCACTGCAGCAGGACCCGCCACTGCCGCGGGCACCATTCCTACCACATCCTGCTCCCTCGCTGCAGCACCAGCACCTCTTGAGTTCCTGGTGCCATTCAGCATTGCATCTCCTCTCACACTTTTCTCTCCCTTGTTCCAGACTTGAGGAAACAGAACAAAGATCCCAAACTCAGCTGTGTGCAGGCATGCACTCTCACACTGTACTCAACCAGCGCATGACAGTCTCAGTGAGGGATGAAGAGGTGAAGTCTGCTCATCTTCTTCCCCCTCCTCGCACAGCCCTTTGCAGAACTGTCATTTCCCTTGCCATTTTGAAGTGATTTGTTTTCAAATCTCAGCCAGAGAAGCATAACCTGGGAGTACAAAGCCATTAGCTAACTACTTCTGGCCTGGAGTCCAGGCAACTGGAAGAGGCAGGACAACCAGATTTTTCCAAAGGCTTCAACCCATGATGGGCTGCCTGTCCACAGGGCTACCACTCTCTACACAAGAAATAATCAATCTCACTGAAAATCCATACAGAAGGGTTTATGGAGCCTGTTGTATGACAGTCTCAAGGGCCACTGAACATACAAAGCACACTGTAAACTGATCTCTCTACTTTTGTCAATGTTCAGACCTTAGAACAAGATAAGGTTACTTTTCACAATTACCTAAAAATATGAAGAGCCCATAGTGGAACATTTACCTGTTTTAGAAGCAAAGTTTAACCCCAGATTTTTAGGGAAACTTAAGCCAACATTTATATTCAAGCTGAAATGTAACAAGAAGGGTCTCCCCTCCTGTGTACCTGACCAGCAGGAACACAAACCACTTGTGCCAGAGTCCCAGCAGAAATACAAGTCACCTCTGAAAACATCCCCTGCCTGCAAGGGCTGCACTGATGGATGGTTTGTATTGGAGTACTGCAATAATTAGTAAATGATTAATTGAAAAGCAGACAATCATACAGTTCTCCTATCAGAAATCTATAGTTTCATCCCAAGAGAAGAGCCAAGTGCCACCTTTCTGGGTGAAATAATTTTAAAGAAACTCCAACTCTTACCACCCTGATTTTTCCATCCCTCAGGACAGAGCCTCCAATTATATTCTTACCAGACTTGTGTCTTCCATGAACAAAGCACACATGTTGTTTCAGCCCCAAATTCAGAGGTCTTCCTAGCTTTCAGTCTGGTCAGCAACCCAGGCTGAGACAGTGACACAAAAATGGGAATTACTAACAATCATTTCTACGGTGGTGTGGTACGTGCTTGTCCATCAGTGCTGGAGTCTTCTACCGCAGCCACGTTGTTCCAGAACCTCTTCAGGATTATATTGTCACCACAATTACACCACCCGCAGGCATCAGCACTAAGTTTCCTTGACAGTCACAAACAGGGCAATGCAGAGAACTTCTACAGGCTTTGGGTGTTAGAGATTTTTACCAACACCTTACTAGCTCACTTAATAAAACAACAATGGTAACTGCAAGGAGATATTCTCCAGTCAAGTTCTCCATCCAGCCACCTGAAGGATCTAAGCACCTTAGTGATAAAGCATTTAAACATCATGTACCTTCTGAATAGGAACAGTCCAAAGATCAGAAGTTGGTTTAAAAGTCAAAGCCTATAATCCAAAAGTCCCAGATCTATTTCACCTAGCAAAGATGATTTTGGTACAGTAGCTTTAAAAAAAGATGCCAATTAAGTTTAAGAAGAAGCTGCTGCTCCCAAGAGTAAGCAATGATCGGTAGAGTTCATCTCAGAAAGTGATCATGATAAAGGCAAATAAAATTTGCAATTGAATCCTACTTTTCTTCTACCACATGCACCAATCTCTCCACAAAGTTCAAGTAACACTTCAGGGTTGAACGGATTGAGACAAACTGCAATTTTCCTCTTGCAGAAAACCTCCCACAGCAATACTGCAGAGACGGCCTGTGATGGATAAATATTTCAATGGGAAAATCACCATAGCTTACTCTTTCAGAGGAGAATTATGAAAAGAGAATTGTGAAGATACTTGAACACTGCACCAAAAAGCATATTGCTAGACGTTACCAACAGTCTGGGCACTCAAACAACACTTCTTTTCATAATAATGAAAAAAAAAAAAACCCTTGTGATGTGCACAAAAGTAGGGAACTGAAAAAGTGTAGAGTTTCCTAAAAAAAAAAAAAAATCACTTATTGTAGGGGAGTGGTGGTGGGGGTAAAAACAATATATATCTACCAATGTGACATTTTAGCAACAACAACAGCAGCTTTTGTGAATGGAGCACCAAGACTATTCAAGTATTAGAGTTTCAAAACACTTCAAAGAGAAGCTCTGATAAATAGCTATCTCACCATTACAACATCTCTTGGCAGAGATGCGCAGCTTTCGACACATCAAGACAATGCCTCTCTCTGCTCAGAGACGTGCGTTCAACACGTCACTCAGATTTCACCCAAGTGACATTTCAGTAGCACCTGTCCCCAGTTGAAATAGCTCTTTATAGCAAGGTGGGTGTCAAGAAGGGTAATTTCACCCATCACTGGAGGCCTAGGTGCAAATCACAGCCACGCGTTGTCATTTATGATTAAAAGCTCTTCCTCTTCCTGGGCTCTAATGGAGATTTGCCACTTTGCTAAATCACAGCGTAGCTGAACTTGACAGGTGCCGCCTTTTCCTGAAAGCACAAGATAAACTCAAAGGCAATGGTGGGATGAGCTGGAAGTAGCAGTACTAGCTACGAACACAGCACGTACGAACCTTGCAAGTTCCTACCAGAGCCTCATTTCCACATGGGAACATAATAAATATCCCTTCTTTTACTCTTCTTCAGAACACAGATAATCCTGCTTCATTTCAAATACCCTAAAGCAATTTAGGGGAAAAAAATGCCCTTTTAGCTCACATACCAGCATCAATTAGCAGGAAAACCTAAAAACCCAGCTCAACATCACTCCTCAAGTTCAGATGCAACACTCCCAGACTAGAAGGTCATAATTAACCAATTAAGCCTTTTGAGAACATCCAGGGGTTTTTTTTCTGATGGAACTGGAAAACCCAGAGGGCAAACAGATGCCCTGCCAGCTAGGGAGGGAAAACATGGACGGGTCTGCCACCATCCAGAGCATGGCAGAGCCCGCTCTCTTAAGAGCAACAAACATGTTACTGCCCTGAATAACTTCCAGAGAAAAATGAAAATAGCAAAGATAAGGGATGTGAGGATAAATGGGTGGAGAAAAAGGGTCTTTCAGGCACCAGAGATCCTGGTGCAGGGAGAAAACTAAACCTAATCGAAGGGCATGAACACTTAAGGGCCTCTTAAAGCAGCAAAATGCTATTAAAATGAAAGAAAGAGCCATGAGAAAAGACCTGCTACCACCACAAACTTCTGTCTACAGTAGCAGTAACATACCTGATCTGCTCGCAACACAGCAGGAACCAGCTGAGCTAAGAGTCAAGCCAGCAAATACTTAAGAACTGCTGTTTGGTATCTCTTCTCCCATGCTCAGTAGTACAGACAGGTTGGACAATGATGTCATTCTGTGTCTAATCTTTCATCTTTTGTTTTAAGCCTTCATTCAAGTAATTTCCAGCACTGTAGATCAGAGGCAGGCAATCTGAACTGAACTGTAGCTGACCTAAGTTAGCAGCACTAACGAGAACAAACAGCACTTCAGAAAGATTTCTTGGGCTGCTTTCCAGAACAAGTATCACAGACTCTCGAGCTCCTGGGGTGCTCGATTCGCTGCCATCATCACATCAACACAATTCTTCCAGCATCAAGGAGATGCAGATAGGAGCCGCAGAGCAGACTTCTAAGATTGCTTGTAAATGCTTCTACAAAATGGCTTGCTAGCCCAAACGGGACCAAGCAGTCATAAAAGATCCAAGTTCCGGAAAGCAAGAGCTTTCCCCCCTTGAGTTTGTTGGCCCCTCCACATGCTCACCCATGGCAGTATGAGAGCACAACACTCACTTAGAGAAGCTGGTACAGGAGCACCAAGACAGGAATCTGTCCTACAAACATCACCTTTATAAACTGACCTTTTCAGCCCCTTCATTTCTCATCACAGCTCTCCTGACAGCAAACACTTATCAATGCCAGATTAGATGAGATTAATTACATTATCACAAGAGAAAGTTAAGGTTCACGTCAGTCACCATGGGCAGTACAGTCAATAGTAATCATCAGAGGTATGTAGGGTGGGTGATGAGACCAGTCTACCCAACTGACTATGGCCAAGAAAGTCAAATGCAGTTTGTCAAACCCAACATGTAGGGCTCACCATCAGTTCTCAACCATCTCCACGACCACTAAAGGAAAAAAAATAGCTTTTGCAGTGTGTGCTCACTTTACAGCAAGTATGCCAGCTACATGAGTTCTCAGATAAGAGCATTTCTATGAAACTGCCTTGCTTGCATGGTAGTACATATGCTAATCAGAAAGACTGCCATAGAAAGCAACTGCATGGGGCAGAAACAAAAGAAGCCAAAGCATCGCTGAGAGAGACAACATTAGGGGTGAATACACATTCAGCACACCTGAATGCCAATTAAACAGTAGAATACACAGAATTAGTGCAACACACACTCAGGCCACATTCACTATGCTGACATAAGGCATAATTCAACTCAATTGTTTTAACCATTGTGCAAGAACAGATAGATTCCGAATGGTAACCAGTACCTATGGATGGCAATCTGCTACTATATTATGTTACCGAGAATAGAAAAAACCCCACAGGCAGCACGATTAAGAGGTAGACAGGAACTTAGCCTGGATTCCTTCTAAAGCTCAAAGTGTCAACACTGAGAAAAACCAGTAAGACTTCTCCAATTAAAGATTTTACACATGCATTACACTGACCACATCAATTACCGTATTTCCTATACATTATTAATCTTTCTCTAAGATCCTCAACAAAACAAGAATATGAGAGCTGATCATGTAATACTCCTGTGAAATACAATGAGTGCTTGATATGGGAAGTGTTTTCATCTAACACTTGGGCTCAGATAAAAGCAACCTCAGGAAAGCAACATTAATACTATTCAACAAGGTACTCGAGGCTGATCAGGGCAGCCAGAGACAATTCTGATCAAGAAGGCATGGTGCAAGCTGGAGTAGGTGCGGCCAAGGGCTGCAAGATGAGCAGGGAAGGAGCCTATCTAGCAAGGAAGCGAGTGATACACAGTCTGAGGGGGAAAAAATGAGAAAATGTTTGTGCTTCACCACATACTAGCAACATTTATAAAGACAAGAAGCTGTTCAGGAGCCAGGTTTGCTTTCTACAAGAAGAGATGGGTGTAAATTGCTTCCATGTTTATGGCAGAAATTACAAATTTTCTCATCAAGATTGGGACAGCTTCCTAATTCAAGAAATCAAAGCAAACCATTAACTCTTTATGACCAACCTTCCCTGACAGATACTTGAGCGAGCTGTTGCTGCAGGGACTGGCTCAGGATGCCCTGGCTAGTACTAGTCTGGAGTGCTCACAAGTAGTCACAGGGAGTTCCTCCCCGACACACATTTTATTATAGTAAAGTCACCCTGTACTTAGCTTTATCATAGAGGGCAGATTTCATTTGTGAACTGAATGAGACATTTCTGTCATGTACCAGCACAATCCCCAACACCATCCACAACTAAATAGAGGAAGTTTCTAGCCCCAAAGTCAAAAGGGCAAATAAGCCAATTCAGCTATGCAGGTCAGATGTTCTGAGCCAATAACACATTTTGAATCTGAACATCTAATTTTTACACATACAGTGAGATCTCAAAACATTGAAAGCTGGCATATTAGGATGACAAAAATATCAACTAATGTATTAAAAAAATCCTCCTAACCTAAGCAGCCAGGAGTTCTGGTATCTCCTGTGCAGTGTTCACCTTCCTTGCTGTGCAATTCTGCAAGGTGCTCCCTTCTTTCCTGTATTTCAGGAATATACAGAGGTACATAATCTAGGAAGCAACTTGCTTCATCCAGGATGCAGCTCGCTTCATCCTGTGAAGTTTGCTCCAGTTCAGAAAGCTTCCACAGTCAGGATAATTCAGGTCTATGTTCATCAGTCACAAGCTGCATTAAATATACCCCAAGGAGGAAACATTATATAGTACTATACCTCCTTAGGAAGAGCTTCCCAAGCTCTTTGGAATACACCCGAAATGTTGGCCAGCCCACCTCTTACAGGAAGCAAGTGAATCATCCACATCTGCAGGCTTTTAAAAAAAAAAAAAGCGCCCAACCAAACCAAAAGTTTTCCAGGAAGGATGGAGATTCCTCCCTCTCCCCGTCTCCCATTTTCTGCTTTAAACTGAAGCCCACAGCCAATTCACTAAGACAAGACTGTACTTCAGCACAGGAAACCAGAGCGACTTTTACAACCTGTGGCGCAAGGACAGAAAAAAGATTTCTGACAGAAGTCGCATGTGTTAAGGACAAATCAAAAATGAAGAGGCAGTTCATTATGTACCATTTCCAGGCAGTTACACAACTGCGTAGTAACTCTAAATTTAGAAATGTGGCTATTTTGTCTCGAGACTAATGCTGTTTCAAGGAACTTGGACTCAGGCACTGAACAGAAGCATGAGTATTTCTTGCAATGGTCATGAGAATTATTCACTTGGATTAGATACGTAACCCATCTTCCAAGGGGAAAAAAAAAAACAAAACCAAAAAACCTTTCATCTTCAAAAGCAGGCAAAAGGGCAAAGCCAAAGGTCAAACAGGGCCTTGCTGGCAATCTGATAAACTCTGAACAAAACTATTAAGCAGTGCTCCACACACACTCACCTCAAATACTACAAAGCAAAAGGTGTGAGGGCAGAGGCCAGCGGCAGCACTGGCTACTTGAGGGGTGCAACTGTCGGGAAGGGGAGCTGAGCCCCACACTGCCAGGGCTGAGGCCTCCGACCCCTCTCCAGCAGCAGGTAAGGCAGAAGTGGCCATTTTAGTGCCATGTGGAGTAAAGCCGGATGAAGGAAAATACAAAGGCTCCTTGGTGATCAGAGCAGTAACTCGAGCTCCAGCTGTGTTTCAGCATAGCTTCTGCCAACAATTTCACTGAGGAGTGAGATCTAGGACCAGTTATTTAACAATATATCTTGAGCCAAGAGGCCTGAAACACCCGCTTGATTCTAGACCACCACCATGAACTAAGTTAACAGCCTACAATTAGGCTGCTCTTCACCGACTACATTTCTTTCTAACCCAGCCCTGCAACACTCACAGCTCACTAGATTTACACCTAAATTAACTTTTAAAGATGCTAGGTTACTCAGTTTAGCTGCTCACACGAGTAAAATCAAATAAAACCTGAGTTCCTCAATAGCAAGAGATACAGTATGCCATCTAGTTTCCCAGCATCCCATTTTACACATATGCCCAATAACCAACGTATTATGGTTTAGGGTGAGAATAATTTGCCCAGACAGAAGTCTCCAGCTATAGCTGCACTGAGGAACACCAAAGGTTTTTCCACCATCCAGACAGCTCATGCTCTCCAGCCCTGATCAGAAAGGGTCAAATAGGGAAGGCACCGAGGACACACACCAGGAAAACACCACCAGGGGCCTGGCAGCACCCGTGCAGGCTGTCTTACCCAGAGTCAGCCAAGGGGGAAAGTTTTCGTCACCTTTCCAACAGGCACAGCCAAAGAGGCACTGCCACATCAGAGCCCAGAAAACTCTTTGAAGATTAAAAGTGCTACTTATGTGCTAAGTATCCTTATCAGCAGAGAAGCAGCACCATTTCTTACAACCAAAATGATTCATACGCAAAATTATTTTATTCTCAAAGAAGTTATATCCTTTCAAAAGTAGGTAAAAAAATAAATCAGTCATGATGGAGCTAATTCCAGGTCTCCTAGTATTAGCATATTTTTCTAAACAGAAGGTTCATCATCCACTGATGAATGAAAACTGTACTCAGTCACTTCAACAGCAATGATGCACCAAGAACTCCCAGCTTTGGGCTAAGAAACACAGTTAAAAGCCTTAAGCTCCTCATCTTTTCAGCTGGTGATTAAATAGCCCTCTTCACTTGGCAGTATCCAAGCCCCTCCCTCACAAGCAGAGAAGCTAATAGCTTTACAGGCGGCAGTAAGAACAAACCACGGAGGCTGCGTTTGATGTGTGCTGGATACAGAACCACATGGTACCACTGTTGCAATTACATGGTACAAAATGAATGCTGCTTAATGGACCAAGGGCATAGCTACCTAGTTTCTCTTCAACTCAAGAGACTAACCAGAGGCTGTGAAGTGATACCACTGCAAAATGCAAGCTGAGCAGGGTTTCCTTGTTTCAAATTTATTCCATTAATTAAATTTTTCCTTGGCCTGGAAGCTACAGTAAGATATCGAGTGCTCCTGTCCTCCCCCCTAGCCTGCTTTCCCGCAAGTCCTTGGTCTCATCTCCTACCATCAGCCTTCACACTGCCCATTCCTTTCACAAAGGGTTACAGCACCAGCTGTTGAGGAAAGAAACAGAGGTCAGGATTTTAAAAAGGACTGCAAAAGCAGGGAACGAGTGCAGCTTTGCAGTCACAAAGAAGCTTAATTACCTACCTAGAGCATCCAACACAGCTCAGCAGCGGAGAGCTACCCCTTGAAAAACTGGGCGAATTATTTAAGATGTAGTTTGATGTGTCCCACTTTCAAGATCTCAGCATACATGCACAAAACCCATTTTGTACCTTGGCTCCCACCTGCTCCCCTTATATACCCAAGCAACCTTCTACCCCATGCCAGAAGCTAATAGAGCAAGCAAGTCCAAAAAAAAAAAACAACCAACCCAAACCTGCAGAGTCTCATTGAGATGGTGCTCTAGACACCACTTCCACACATCTCTAACTATTCATTTGTTAAATTTTAGACCAGCAAGTTGGTAGATTCATGGTGCACACCCTACGCTCACAGCATACAGGCATCAATACTATTAAGCTTAAGTCTTCCCCATAACCTGAACTACATTGCAACCCCCTCCTCAGTCACAGAGCTTCTCTGGTGCAACATGCACCTGACCAATGAAGGAGGATGAATGAAGCATAAAGGTGATGTCATTTCTTTAGGAAAACAAAAAAGCACAGCCTAGTGTACAGAGCTACAGATTTCTCAGTCTTAAAATCTGACCATTCTCAACCCATGTTTTTGGCCTTGACCTACACATCATATTCTCTAAGAGGGAGGAATTCCAGCTGCAGGTGCTTATTGGATCTCTCTTGCCATTAAGTTGCTTTAGACTCCACACAATTAAGGGCAGAAGACAAATCTAACATCACCTGTACTTCCCCTTACCTCTCCTGCACAAGCACATATCCAAGATACAGTTATCAAGTCCATGTCCACCATCAATACATTTGTTTCCACCTACACCATGCTCTGAAGATTTCAGCCCAGTGAACGTTCACAGATACCACTTGGAACACTTCCATTGCCTGGTCCAAGCACTCCCTGAAGGCTGGGGCAGAGAGCGCAGCACACATGACTCCATATGCACATGCAAATTCACATGGTAGGTAAGAATAATCCCAAAATGCACAGTAAGAGATGCTTTCTATCAAGAAATGCAGCCGAGCCCACCAACACACCTACCTGCATGAAGCTGGGCTGCATGTGCTCTGGCTTACCACTGTGGACATAGGATCCTCTATGCGATTTGTTCAGTACAGACCAAAAAGAGCAATAAAACTAAGATGACACCTGTCAGCTTGAAACCCAGGCACATCTGAAAGCACTGCAGCTATTACAGTTGTCAGTAATCCCCACCACCTCTACTGCCAAAACCACATTTTTCATAACATTTGATGTTTCTAATCACCCCTTGCAATCGTTATTCCTCTACCCCCCACATAGTCTCCTGCTCCCTTCACAGAAACACTTAACATTCAGAAAGAAAAAAAAACCTTATCAAAATCTGCCAAAGGTAAAGCCACCATCCAGTCCCAGGACCTTGCTATTACGAGAAACTTTTGCTGAAGTTTGTTAACTTCGCAAATTCAAGTTTGCAGAATATTTTGGTTTCAGCCACAAACATGCACACATCTATTTAGCAACCTAACAGCCAATAGCAAATGGAACCCCCCACCACCACCACCACCCCCCCACCACTACCATGGAGTATCCCTATGTTTTTTGGGGGTTTTTTGTTTGTTCCAGAAGATGGAGTTAGCATTCTCCTAACTTGCCATAGATCCAAAGGTTTCAGGAGCAGGACACCAGCTATGCAAGACAGAGCATGAACTGAGTTACAGGCCAAGCGCTCCAGAGCGCAACATAAAAAGAAGAAAGAAACCCAAGCCATCATCTCACATCTCTCAGTTCCAAGAAATTCAGGATTGACAACCTCAAAAGTGCAAAGATTTCAGACGTGTCAAAGATTACGAGCTCCTGTGCTGACAATGACCCATTTGGGCAAAACCCCAGCACATAGTGGGAGGTAACAGTAGAGTGGAAACAATGAGGCAGGTTTTTCCTAAGTAGCATTTAGGAAGGTGTCATCACCTTCTGAGCCTTTGAAATCCCCCAAGTAATTAAACAGTCAAACAGTCAAAGGAGAGGAGGCTTTTAGCTTCACAAACGCCAATTATTTCCCAGCACCAACACAGATGCCGAACATTAAAAATAGCGTCTTTCCTCTGAAGAGAGGAGCTGAGGACAGCTGCCATAAGTGAGCAAGACCTTGCCCCAAAAAGCATCTGTCAAAGCTTCTGCCATTCAACTTCAATGAAGAATCTTCAGCCAAAAAGAGTAACTTTATAAAATTGCTTAAAGCCCCTTCTCTGTAAAACTCTGCACTGGAGTCGCATCACATCAGCAAAGGAAAAACCTGTGTGAGAAAGCTGCAGCAAAATGCCTGGCTCACACAGGTATTTCAAAGCCTGTCACGGACTCTGATTGATTCCTTCTAAAGCTTTTAGTGCACATTAGTTTGTTTACTAGTCCTAAGAGCTTTACTGATTTAGCTTTCTTTTTTTTTAAGCTATACCAGCACATCGAAAGCGAGTGCACCTTGGAAGACAGCACGTCACAAAAACTGCTTGCTTGGGGAGAGGTTTCGTCCATTTTAAAAATAACACTCCTATCTAGATTTGGAATAGTTATAATTAATTACTTAGCCCAGGTGGCCACTTGCAACTCCTGAATTATCAATTCACTCTGCACACTGTACACAAAGCAATTCTCCATACAGTAATAGCATACACTATTTAGTACTCCTGAGATTTCCATGTGGCAAGTTGTGCCGGATTCTACTTTTGCAGTAAAATATTAATGATGATCCCCAAGTCTATACTGCTAGAGCCAAACAAATCAAAATGGATACTCACAGGATGGAAAGGTCACCCATTAAAGCGGTTATATTTTACACAGAACTCCAAAAATTCCAGTAAGCCTTTTCTTCTTCTCCTGTCTCTAACGGCTACAAACATCAAATGGTTTCAAAGAGCCCCCCTGGGAGACTAACTGAAATGTCAGATGCAAGAAGAGGGTTAGATACAGCTTCCTCACGCAATAAACCCCAGTATTAGTAGTTTATGGGCATTGAATTTGTGTGCTGCAACAAAACTAGAGTTCTGCACTGTGACCAGCATTTCCTCACGGCTCCCGAAAAGGGCCATGCCTGTGCAAGGCAGAGTTATCCCTCTTCACCTGCTGCAACGTACCTACGCTGCGTCGCCGCACTTCCAGACAGTGAACACCTTCCCAGGTTTGAAGATGGAAGATTTTTAAGGCTCTCTGTGTTCATCCCTCAATTGCAAATAGGTTCCAAAGAGTCACTACCTAGGATTAACATCTGAAGAGCACACGCTGGTGGGCTGGGATCCCAGCAGCGAGGGCTGAGAGTGGCTGTAAAGGGACAGAGAGGGAAAACACAGACCTTCAGTAAAAGGAAATATGTCCTTCACCTATAGTAGAACCACAGAAAGATTGCAGCTTAAAAGTTTGGATCACAGCAGTAACTAAATGGCAGGATTCAGAGAAGAAATAAAATATTCATTAAAACCTTGAAATGATGTGAGTATAATATCTTCAGAAGCTTCTCCTGCAACCTTCTATTTGTGACTCAATATTTGAGGTCAAGAAACTATAGCAGTGAAGGGTAGAAAGGGACAGAAGGGCCGTGTGGGATGAAGCAGAGTTGAATTCATAGAGACTTGTGTAGATAACATCAGATAATTGCCAGCTAATAAGCTGATCAGCCACTGGATTACGTCTGAGGAGCCCTGATAGTGTGAATCCGTTTCCAAAGCAAAACTGAATGCTTGGGCAAGAGCCACACAAGTTGTATTCTGGACCTGACAAAACAAAAAGCTGCTAAAAACTTAAAAAAATTGCACCCTGACTCTTACAGCAATCCTGGGGCCCTATAGGGTCCCCTACACGTAAATCAATCAGCACCGTGTATGCATACCAAGATGCTAACACAAGCATTTGCTCCCTGAGGCAGACACAGAGCAGGAGGCAGGGAACTCAGCAGCCTGGCAGGCTGAAGGCCTTTAGATAAGGTGCTGAAATACAACACCTGCACTTTCCATTACCCCCAGCTGCAGAAAAGGCCAATCTGCCTCACACAGGCTTTGTGGAAATGAAAGGTGGCAGAGAGCTCCGACACTTTCAGGTGAGAGGCAGGAGGAAGGGTAGCAGCATTTTAAGGCACCCTACGAGCCTTACCAGCATCTCGTATGTTTGAGCATTTTTGTAAAGCTCCCAAAGGCAGGTCAGGTGTGCAGCAGGAATGCTAACCTACCGCTGAGAAATCCTGAAATTAAAATTCAGCTGGGTCTCAAGTACTCCTGCTAATTTGTTAGAAAAATTATCAAGTGCTCACACCAGTTTGCAGTACTTTCAACAACCTGGGTTGCAGATTACATCTAGCATTCAAACCGTACCACGGAGACAAGGGAGATGGCTATAACCATAGCAGAGGAACTGCTCGTCAGGTTTGTTGGGTCAGGCAAGACATGGATGGCAAACATATTTGGAAAGAGAAGCTTTCTGCTTCCAGGACTGCTTGGGCTTTACAATATTCAGCAACAATGATTTCCCAGTGTTTTGAATGGAAAAAGTGATCACGGAAGGCAGGAAAGGAGCACACGGAGCCAGAGGGTAAGAAATCCCGGCTCTTCTTTTATTCACATCATTGTCACAATACTGCTAATGACTATCAACATGGGAATCAAAGGCAGGAATGCACTCAGATAAACCACTTATTCAGCTGGAGGAGCTAGTGAGGCTCTGTACCAAATGCTAGCTCTATTTCAAGAGAAAGTTTCTATTACTTATGAACATCAGCAATCATGTTCTTGGGTTTAAGTGGCAGTCTGCTTACCATTTCCAACAGGAAAGAGCAACAGCAAGAGTTGAACTTCTAGAAGCAACAGTGAAAGTGGTTAGCCTACCTATTCCCTAGATAAAAAAAAAAAATTTAACCACCCACAGTTTAAAGAAAAGACAGGACAGCTCTAGGATTATAATCAGGTACAGAAAGCTGCTTTTGACCTTTGCACTGGGAGCCGAAGGTGCTGCTTCTCTATCCTCAAAATTTGCAACAATTTTTTTTCTCCCCTTCCTTGGTTACGACACTCACTCTATCCAATACATGCGCCAGGGTTCATAGACCTCAAAGTGCTTGACAAACAGAAGACAGGCAAGCACCCAGCCTTCTACATGAAATATCAGGATCTAACACAAAACAGGCACACAATGACATGAGAAGGGGCTACTGAAAGCCCTGGCCCCACCTTTACCCTCCACCAATTACAGAACTAAGAGCTCAGGGAAATAAAAGGTAGTAAAAGGAAATAAGAGGGAACAAGAAGCACCCTCTTGAATTCATGGTTTGGCTGCGACCAGCACAGGTTAACATTTTTAAGGACATCAAACAAGAATCTCACAGCCAAAGATGCTAGAGAATCACAGCCAAAAGATGTACCTGCAGGTAACAGCATCCAACAGCCAACAAACTTTAGGCCCAGGACAACCACGTGGTGCCGGGGGTTTGTACCGCTCCCAGCGTGGACAATGACAAGTGCGTCAGGCTTACCTGGCTGGTTCTCGCACATCAGAGTAACGCAAAAAGGGCTGGGTCAGCAGGCAGCTAAAAAACCTGATTATAACCACAAAATGGCAAGTCCTGCAACGCGTTTCCAATGGCATCAGATTTGTTTTTAGCAACCCCGAGCTGCAGCACAGATCAAACACAATGCCTCTCAATTTTGTTAGCGGGCAGCTTTTCAAATGGAAAAATCAATATGATAAGTACACCTAAATTCCTCAAGCACTTAGGAAACTTCTCTCTAGGGTCTATTATCCGAGTGGTAAAGACGCCTACACTAGAGGAGAAGGACCACGAAAAGGAAAGACAGACAGACCTTTTATTTACATAACTGTCTTTGATTTCTGATCCTCCCCAGTCTAGCTTCTCCTAATGTTGCAAAGGGTACAGTTACCAAGCAACTAAAGTCAGAGCTAGCACTGCTGGATTTGGGAACCCAATAACAACTCCTAAGTCTGTGTTTATTCACCCAAATTGAGACAGCTTTGTTTAGATGCTGAAAACCACACTCAACTTGGGACAGATTTTTGCTGCAACAGCACGCAAAGATGTTATTGGAAGGCTGCAGTGATTGAATGATGGTTCTTCAGAGAAAGAAGGCTTTTTTTAAGGTAGAAATACACCACGTGGCAGTCTCTTTTCTGAATACCTGTTTTCATTTTCCTTATCTCCAACCAGTCACGTGCTTAATGACACTACCACCTAAATTTAGCTCATTCTGTTAGCACTTGCAATCCCACCAATGCCTGTAGGACTGCAACACACCTTTCTTCCTCTTGGTCTCCCCTGCTCTCCTTTGACGTACGGGGCCATTTCCAAAACAGCAAAGCAGTCGGCCAGAAGCCTCCCACTTTCGCCTGCCACCCCAGAATAGCACCTGCTCCGCTGCACAGGCCGCCTGTTTTCTTCTGTGCAACGCCCATTCCTCTCAAGCCCCTTTGTGCAATATCGCAGTGCCCCCGCGCTCGCTTTTGTCTCCGTACTGTCAGTCAGTCTGTGCGAAACCTCACGCCAGGCAAACTTCGGGAAGTGGGAATATTCTAACCCAGACCTGCGCCTTGGGGCTCTTCAGATGTAATTGAAAGGTCACAGATTTACATATGCCTCACTGGTGGGGGGGTAAACGCTCACGTAAACATGGACAGAGCCAAACCATGGTTACTCGCTGCTGAAATCTTGATCTAGTCCAGCTTTCCCTATTCGGCTGTTGACTCCCCCAAAACAGGCGATGACGACACTCTCCCATAAAGGCAGAGATACAGGCCCACATCCCCAGCAATTAAGCTGCAACCTCACCCAAATCACCTTCACAGGCAGGCCTCTCCTGATGCCACTGAATCCCAGCACCCCAGCCATGCTTTGCCACCCATGCCAGGCTCCCCGAAGGATTCCGACCTCCGGAGGACACCGTCCACCTTCCCCATGCTTGGACTGCTGCTCACCACCACCGGTGGGGAAGGACGGGGGGGTAATGCGGGAAGAGGCGCAATAACCCTCTCCAGCTGCCTCCAAAGCCAAACACCGCAGCCCGCAGGAAGGCGGCCGGCAGCCCCGCAGGCCGCACAGGCCCCTGCCCCGGGAGGCCTCCAAGGCGGAGTCCCAGCCTTGCAGCCGGCGCCAGGTCCCCCGGGGGGCGGGGGGGGACACAGACGGACGCAGGGGCCAAGCCGGGCGGCGGGCAGCCCCCCTCGGCGGGAGGCGGCGGTGCCCGAGGCCGCCCCGGTTACCTTGGTCTCCTTGACGTGCTGCTTGATGCCCTCCGGGTACCACTGCACCCGCACGTAGCCCCGCCGCAGCGGGCTGGCCCGGCCCTCCTCCGTGCCGCCGGTCCCAGGGCCACCCGACTCGGAGCCTCCCGAGCTGGCGGCGCCGCCGCCGGTCCCGCGTCCGCCGCCCTCCTCCTCCTCCGAGTCTGAGTCCTCGCCGTGGATGAGGCGCACCAGGCCGAACCGCACCGAGCCGCGGTAGCGGCCCGACACCAGGTCGTGGGAGAAGAGGAGGCGCTGCGAGCCGCCCGGCGGGGCCGGCAGGGGCAGGGCGGCGGGGGGGGCCGGGGCGGCGGGGGCCGGGGCCGCCTCAGCGGGCTGGTCCGCCATGGCGCCGGGCAGAGCTGGAGAGCGCGCGGCCGCCGGCGCAGGCTGGGGGAGGGGAGGGGCGGTGCGGGCCGCGCGCAAGTAACGGCCCGGGGACGGGGCCCGACAGGGACACGCCCATCCCCGAGCCACGCCCACCGGGCGGGAGGGGCGGGGGGTGACGGGTCCGGAGCCGGGATCGGGGGAGCTGCACCGCACCGTCCCCAGGGCCCCAGTCATGGAGGGGCGGTCCCCAGTCATGGGGGGGCTGCACCGCACCGTCCCGGGTCCTCGGTGATGGGGGGGCTGCACCGCACCGTCCCGGGTCCTCGGTGATGGGGGGACTGCACCGCATCGTCCCGGGTCCTCGGTGATGGGGGGGCTGCACCGCATCGTCCCGGGTCCTCGGTGATGGGGGGGCTGCACCGCACCGTCCCGGGTCCTCGGTGATGGGGGGGCTGCACCGCATCGTCCCGGGTCCTCGGTGATGGGGGGGCTGCACCGCATCGTCCCGGGTCCTCGGTGATGGGGGGACTGCACCGCACCGTCCCGGGTCCTCGGTGATGGGGGGCTGCACCGCATCGTCCCGGGTCCTCCTCAGTCGTTGGGGGCGGTCCCCAGTCATGGGGGGGCTGCACCGCATCGTCCCGGGGTCCCCAGTCATGGGGGGGCTGCACTGCACCGTCCCCGGTCACCGGTCATGGGGGGCCTGCAACTGCATCGTCCCCAGGGCCCCAGTCATGGGGGGGCTGCACCGCATCGTCCCCAGGGCCCCAGTTGTTGGGGGCGGTCCCCAGTCATGGGGGGGCTGCAGCGCATCGTCCCGGGTCCTTGGTCATGGGGGCTGCACCGCATCGTCCTGGAGTCCCCGGTTATGGGGGAGGCTGCACCGCATCGTCCTGGGGTTCCCGGTCATGGGGGGGCTGCACTGCATCGTCCCGGGGTCCCCAGTCATAGGGGGGCTGCACTGTTCCGTCCCCAGTCACCAGGGGGGCAGAGATGTCCCCAGCCCTGGTGCTCAGCCAGGGTGGCCAATGGGTCTCGCCCCATAAGCATGTGCACCTCTGCTATAAAAAGCCTTGACATTGCAACCCAGATGGGGGTATCTGCATGGGGAGGGGGTACAAAGTCCACCCACTGCCCTCACCCCCTTCTGGACCCTCCCTGACCTGCTGAGAGGGGTGCCCTGGGCATGGGGTGGGGGTCCACCCTGGCACCCAGCACTGCCCTTCGCTGCGATCTGCTCTCCAGCCGACAGCAAAGCCCGGTCTTGATTTTATGGCTGCTAGAAGCCCACGTTATGCTGTGCAAATGAACCAAATTTTTGGCTTCAGTGGATTTAATGTCGGGGGTTTCCCCCTCTCGATCTGCAGGGATTTTTGAAATAAAATGGTTTCTTGAATGGGTCCCACCGGGAATCCAAAACAGCCTTTGCTGCCTGTCCTTTACCCAAAATTATCCTGTCTCTTTGCTCCCTAGATCTCCCCCCCTGTGCAGCACTGGCTGGAATATCAGGAAAATGCCCCAAATCCTCAGCTTGACTTGTTTTGGTTCAGGAAAAACCCCAGGAGCGGCAGAGCAGTGTTTTCCCTCTGTCCCTCTCCCTCCCACCCACGCGGTACTGCTCTGCCTCTCTTGGATCAACCAGCTGGCCATCATTGCTCCTTCCAAGGTCTCTCCCTTGAGGAAAAGCAATCAGGATAAAGGCCTGCCTGTGCTCACCTCTGAGATCCACCATCCCAGGAGGGAGCAGGGACCCTCTCCTCAGCCCTACTGCGATTTTCCAACCTTGCAAATGATCCTAAACCCCTAGGAAGTAGCTGGGAAGAGGCTGGGGCAGACGGGTGGTTGGTGGGCGAGGGGTGCACTGGGAGCCAGCCGGCATCTCGGCTATCCCGAGGTGTGGGCGGCAGGGCAGCAGGATGCTCTCAGTGATGGTGAAGTACAAACTGTTCTGTTCTGCCTCTGAATCAGGAAGGTGCAGGCAGTGCAAGAACTCTCAACACCTGCCTTGCCCCGGGCCCCGGGTCAGCCCGACCTCCATGCCAGCATTTAATCACTTGCTACAGCATCATTTTAATCAGAGGGGTATCATGTTGATGTGGTTCCCTGCTGGAGCATTTCTCAGCATCGACCCCAGGGATAAGGAACAGAATAGAGCTAAAAGGGACCGTCGAGTGGGAAAATAACAGCATAGCCTTAGGGAAATACACTTTAAATACCCATTCCATGCCACGTGGTTATACAGCTGTTTACAGTCTGGGAGTGCAGACCTCTGCCCGCAAGCTGTGGCCTCTGTAAAGCAGATGAGGCAGAGAGCAGAAAGGCAACACTCAGCACTTGCTAAGCACACAAGTGCTTCCGGCACAAGGATTTTGCTGTCCAACCATCATCCGTGGCTGTGCTGGAGCAACCATGGCTGTGCCGGAGTGGGGAGCACGGCATACCTCCCCAGGCATACAGCCAACCCTCCTGGAACTGGGGCCGAGGTGCTGGCCTCCCTCCCTCCCAAACCAGGGAGAGTGGTGCCTTTGTGGGAACAGGATCAGACCTTTGGGATGGGGAGAGGGTGCCCTCTGGCTCCATCAGAATCAGCGGCATGTTCGCCTCAAGGTTTCAGAGCACAGCTTTATCCAGCATGGTGATGTTTCTCATCATCTCCTTAATGTACATTCTAACAGCCTCTAATAAAATATAGATACACGTAATGGGCATAATCGTGTGTGTAGATGGAAACTGTATCCCTTTTCAGAGCAATTACATGCTGAAGAGCAGCGGTGGGGTTTCAGGTAGCCACAAATAGCCATGCAAACAATCCCATTATACAACCGGCTGGGCTCACGGCAGGGGGATTTTAATGGGGACAAGCCAGGGCTGTTTGCTTGTTAGCAGGAGTTGAGCCGGGTGTGTTTGTGCGCTGTGATCCCAGCTGGGGCTCTGACGTGCTTCCATCGGGAAGTGGCACTGAAGGAGAACTCGTCGCTTTTTCAGGACACAGCAACTCATGGCCTGGAGTGCCACAACACTGATGTGCTTTGGGCACCTTGCAGTCCCTGGGTGTCAAAAGGAGCATCTCCCATTTGACAAGCCAGGCTGTTTGGATGTCCACTGAGGGACCTCAGCAAGTCAGACTACCCTGCAAAATACTGAGGCAAACTCAAGAAGTACTTTGCGTGCATGATTTTTTTTTTTTTTTTTTTTTTTTGAGTAGGAGGCTGATTCAGCAGGAGGTCTTGAACACACAGGACTTCTGCAAAGTGACACACGTCAAGCAGCTTTCCCCCCTGTTTAGGGACAGTTGCTGGTGTTGGACTGTTTTGGGAAGCATCCGCCTTTACTCTCCTCTGCAGGAGAACATCCACCCTGCAAGCAAGCTGCTCATGTAATCTAGCTGCCCTACCCGCCTCTGTTCCAAGATACTGGTAAAAAGCAAGGGCTGTCCTTCCTCCCTGGGACCCAGCTGGTGCTGGGTGCGCTTCTCATGGGGCACCTTTGCACAGGCTTTGTGGGGGTTAAGGGGCAGGTGCCAGGATGTCTGCCGGGAACCAGGGATACCTACAGGATACCAGGATGCCTGCAGGGTGCCGGGGATGCTCACAGGTACCAGGGATGCCTGCAGGGTGCTGGGGATTCTCACAGGGTGCTGGGGATGCTCACAGGTACCAGGGATGCTCGCAGGGTGCCGGGGATGTCTGCAGGGTGCTGGGGATGCTCACAGGGTGCTGGGGATGCTCACAGGTACCAGGGATGCCTGCAGGGTGCCAGGGATGCTCACAGGGTACCAGGGATGCTCACAGGTACCAGGGATGCCTGCAGGGTGCCAGGGATGCTCGCAGGGTTCCGGGGATGCTGGCGGGGTGCCCGCAGGGTGCCGGGTGCCCGGGCTGCGGCGGGCTCTGGTGCCACCTCGTGGGCTGTCGCCTCCCGCCGCCGCGCAGGGTCCGGCCCGGCGGGTCCCGGCCTGGCGGGAGGGAGTGGGCGGTACGGGGTTGCCGGGCCAGAGGGGCAGAAGCTTCGCTCGGCAGCGCCGGCGGGCAGGGCCAAGCCGCCGGCCTGGGGCGGCTGGGGGAGCTCTCGGCACCCCTCTGCTCCGCTGTGCAACTCCTCCCTGGCCGAGCCTGCAGATATTTTCTTATTTTGCCGCTTCCCAGGAGCACCCGTGTTCCTGTACCACCCCTACCAGCTGCTCGGAAGTGCTGGTGCCTTCAAAAAAAGTAGTTTGGAGTAGAGCTTGCCACTCGGTTCCCGGGGAATGTCTCCAGACTGCAGGCTGGGAGTTTATCGCTGTGGCACAGGCAAACAGATTAGCAGGAATCTCTCTGTCCCAATCACATCAGGGAACAGAAATATTAGCAAGTGATGCAGCATATGGCAACCTTTCGTCCTGTCCCAGTGAGCCCAGCGAACCTCCCACGGCTGGGCAAGCAGGGGGAAGCCTCTCCCCTGCGAGAGGGGCCCCTACCAGTGCCCAGTACCCCCATCCTGCACAGGATTACCCGGCCCTTCCCTGCCTGTGATGCCCTGATCAAACAACTCCATCTCTTGCCACAAATGGCATCAACTTGTAGATGCATAACTTCATGCAAGCACAATCCTCCTCCGCTCCCTCCTCTCATCCTCTATGCTGAGACCGAGACCTTACAAATCCCCTGATAGGGCTGGTCCAGGCCCAGCCTGGCTCTGGGATGCAGGGTTTGGCTTCCCCATAGGTTGCATCTGGTCCCCAGCCATGGGGTCACCCAACAGCAGTGTGCCCAGGCTGGACCACAGGCAGGGGAGCGCCTGCAGAGCCATAAGCTCAGGATGCCCCAGCACACATCATCCCACTGCCATGGCCCAAAGTCAGAGCTGGACCTAAACTGCCTGGAGGTCTGGGACCAGAGGGTGGAGACTGCCTGTGCCAGGCCCCTTCCCACCTGCCTGGCCGTCTCTTCCCAGAGGAGCCCCTGCAGCCCCCGGTGAAACCCCTCCTCCTTCTTCCCCGGGATTGTGTCGTGAGTGGCCGTGACCTAGTTACAAACTACTACAGCCCAGCAGAGAGGAGGGAAGGAGGCTAATCGCCACCAGCGCCTGTGCTCTGGGGAGGGCATAAATGAGGTCCCTGCCAGTCCCCTGCCTCCCACTTTTGGCTGAGGTTGCCATGGCCCAGCAGACATGGGTGAAACTGTCCCCCAGAATGTTTGTACTCTTTCCTCAAAGGTCCACGTTGAGGAGTAACAAGATACACCAGCCCTGCGAAGGCATGTGTTGAACTAGTGCGGGTCAAAGCCAGAGTTCAAGCCTGTTCCTCCTGACCATCGCTGGGATCCCCAAATAAGCTGTGAAGTGGCATCCCTTCATCCCTTCCCCAGCTCTCTGCAACTTCTGTGGAGGGAATCAGCCCTGCGTCCTCGCTAAGAAGAGGCATCAGCTGCACTGATGGGCCAAAAGGAATAGGCCAGAGGAAATCCACATATGTGTATGTTTGTGTATTATATATATTAACATTTCAGAGCACAGAGCAGAACCAGCCCCTCTAGGGTCTATTTAGAGCCTGGGGCTGTGGTCCAGAGGAGCCCTGGATTACTATTTCAAAAGAGCATCAGCTTGCAGGCTCCTAAGCCGCACCAAATGCCTCACTCCAGAGGAGAGGTTGGAGGCACGCTGGCTTCACAGGACCTGCTGGCAATTTTGAACTGCTCTTGGCAACACGGGAGGGGAGCACTGGGGGATTAAAGCAGCAGGTAGCCAGCCTGGCAAGTCCTGAGAATACCGAGTACATCCAAAGAGCCGCATCCTGCTGTGAAGTTACAGCAATGACGAGCACTCGCATGCTGCCAGTCTGTGGCAGCTGATGAAAAGGTAGGAGACAAGGGAGAATGAATTCAGAGCCCATGGCTGACCTTGCAGTGATGCCAAACTGCAGAGCCCTGCTGCTACCCCTGTTACGCCATTGCCAGGAGAAAAGCGTCACCCCTTGGGTATGCGGGTCCCCATGGCTAAGCCAGGGGAAGGGGTAAAACAGGGGCATAAGCAGAGTGTCCAGCTTGGTAATTATGTGAGTAATTACGTGAGTTTGGGAGAGAAACCTCCCTGATGCCACCTGTGTCCCCTGTGATGGCAGACCCTGCCCCTTGAGGCCAAGGGACTGTGAAGGCTGCAGCCACTGAAAGCTTAATCCCCCCAAGGAGCGGGATAACCGGGCAGGGCGGTGGGGACGGAGGCAGAGTGCGGCACAGCTGAGAAGCCCCTCGTCTGCGCCTGTGCTGCTTCATTCCCAAGTCTTGGCAGAGGGGGGGGACAAGTCCCAATTCATCTGCCTCCCGCATGTCACCCCTCGCTGCAAATCTCACCCAGAGGTAATTGCTGTCGTCCTCAGCGGGCACCCCAATGGAGGGACCAGCCCAGCCACAGGGTCGGAGTGATGGCTCAGGGCTCTTTGAAGATGCTGAGAGAGCTGCTAAATATGTAAATCACAGCACACTGCTATAGCTCTCATTTAATGGAGTTGTTGACCCTCTGTAGCTGCGTAGGAGCAGGGAGAGAGGGACCCAGCTAAAACAACCAAGAGCTGCGTCCCTGCTTGACTATTCCAGCCACGGGCCAGCCTCTGCTGTGCTGGACTCAGTTTTAATGGCTGGGAATTGCTCTGAAATGCTGTTTCTGAAGAGTCAAAAGCTGCTGGGTCACATTTCTGTTTTGATTCCACGAAAAAAAATGTAAAAGAGGGAGATAAGGGTGTAGCCCCAGGTCACTTTGCCCACGGCTGGAAATCAAAGCAGGTCCTGAGCTCCCCTGGAAATGTCTCCAGTGGAGCAAAGCCAGCTCTGCCTCCTGCTCCGGGCTTCTTTCAGGGCTGCGTCTGGTTCATGATGATAATGACGATGCCAACATTTTTTAATTATTATTTTTGCTGACCTTCCCAGACATTTCTTTTCTGGGAGCTCACGCCTGGGATAATCCCCCTTTTATTATACATGTCCTGGCAGGGACAAATAGTGCTGGCTTTGGCTATCCAGTTTCTTATGTAAATGCCTCCCAGTGACTGTGGGCTGCATGGGGGAAGAGATGCTTGGTCTTTGGAGTAAGCTCCTTGGGGCAGAAACCTTAGGTCTGGCTCCCCCTCCTACAAGAAGCCAGCCAGTTCCCCTGAGAAACTCCCCACCGCTCAAGCCCAAGGGATAATCATGGCTGGCACGGCCAGCAGCCTCCCCGTCTTTGGCACAAAGACAACTCATCCACGCTCGGCTCCTGATGCCATCAGAGAGGTCGGGATCAGGCACAGGATGTTGCTCTCCTTTCCTAGCTAAGTCCTCTGCTCTCCCTGCTCAGCCCACAGCGGGGACTCGGTGCAGAGCAATCAGCTAAATGCTTTATCCCTCTGCAGGCAGTCACGCCAGGAGGGGGAAAAAAAAAAAAAAAGCCTTATGGGATCCTTTTACTGGCCTGTCACCTTAAAGCCTCTCACCTCTCCCTGTCTTTCATCAGGGTTATAAACCCCTTAGGATGTCATCACGTGCTCCATAAATAACAAATATATAAGCAAGGGCTGTGGAGGGTGCGGCAGACGGAGGAGGGGAGGCAAAACCCCTGGTCCCCCTCTCCTGCAAGCTACGAGGCAGCACCACCGGAGCCAGCCCGGCAGTGGAGCGGCGTGGGGTCCCCCTCTGGTAAGCACCCACATTTCTATTGCATCCCAGTGGTACTAACAGCCTTGGAGACAGCTGGTGGCCCTGAGGCCACTGTGACCTGCCAGCCCCAGTATCCCAGGATGTGGGGAATTGCCCCAGAGGGGAGGGAGGTTGGTGCATGGAGCTTAGCTTGCCTGAAAAATTACTTTGCTGGAGATAACGTGACTCTCATCACAACCCCTGCCCCAGCCCTACGCTTCCAACCTGGGTGTAGTAGGGACTCTTCTCATTGAACCCCTCCGTGTTCCGGGTGTGAGAAGAACTCAAGCTCTTGCGAAGAATATGTGGCTTCAAAACTGGGCGATTAACTCCTTACTACCAACTCATTTAAAAATCCAAGCTCCAAATCCAGGCAGACATTGATAACAATAAAAAGATGCTGTTGGGGGGTAACATGGGCTTGCCTGTTTATTTACACGTGAGCATCTCTCTGGACCACACGGATGCTTTGATCTCTAGTACACAAACACAGGTGTGTGTGGGGAAATTTAGAGTGAGCTTTTGGTACGCTGCTACATACACACAAATGTATCAGGCTCATCTCAGGCAGGTCTCGTAAGGAGCTACAGCACAAAATTTGGCCTGGGGTATAAGCGGCTTGAACGATATACAGGAGGCTGTGTTGAAGCATTGCAGACAAATGTCTTGAGACAGGGAGAGAGGATTTTCCTCCTCATTTTGGTTCGCACTTACTCTGTGACCTGGGGTGAGTTCCCTTCACCTCTGCAGGTCGGAAGCTTCCCCGGTGTAACCACACTGCTGGTGCCCCCTTGGCCATGTGGGGCCCGGGGTTGGCTCTGGGGATGGGCTGGGGAGGGCGGCTGGTTCCTCTGCACTCTGCAGCTTGTAGGTATCCTCCCCCCAAGAAGACTTTTGCATCTGCAGGGAGCTGAGAAGCAAAGCAAAAAGTTCATTTCCAGAAAAAAAAAAAACACAAAATTTTCAGCCCCTCCAGCTGCATAACCTGGGTTGCCAGGAAAAAAGTGCCAGAGGGGAAAAAATACAAGGAAAACAAGCTAAGGAGCAGCCTTTCCCCATCACTGACTTCTGCTCCAGGCTGTTGATAGTTGGGGTTTCAAGAGATTTCTAAAAATAGCTGGAGGGATCCGATTCCCCTTTCCCGCTCATCTCTGATGGGAACTGAGCAGCCATTCACACAAGAGGTCTAGAACCCCCCCCAGCTCTGTGGCTGTCCCCGTAGAGACTTTCCAGTATTCAGTTCTTTACAGCCTTTGCATGATGTGGGGTAAAGAGTTACTCTTGGACGGTGACCTGGCTAACAGCGGCTATCGGCGAGCAAACCTCCTGCTCCATAATTCCCAGGGCAGCTAAAATGCCAGCCCTGCCCCAGGCCGTGCCCGGCCAGCCGCTCTGCCCTGGCATCCCCGCACAGCCGGCCCTGGGCCTGACCCAGCAGCATCCCCAGAGCCTGCCCCAGGCACTCAGCACCGCCCAGGATCAAACCACCATTGTGTTTTCTCGGTGCCCACAGCCTACCCTCTTGCCTGCTTTGGGATTTATCTAGGTGGATGAGCCCCTAATCCAATTAATAGGGTGAGGAGTTCCAGAAGATTTGATAAAAAGATCTACAAATGTTACACACCCCACACCACCCTCCCCAGCACCCCGCTTTCCCCTTCCCTTCCCTTCCCTCATACATTGTTCCCAGGAGCACAAACCACCCATTCCCAGCACCATTCCAGTTAGTCCTTGATGACTAGAACCGGCATTAGGGATACTAAATAATTCCCTCGTCAAAGAAACTCCCTCTCCCTGATGGAACCGATCCCTTAGATACATATGCACTGCCAAACCAGCAATTCATTGAAAATAAATCACGATGATGCCCCATCTCGCCTCAGACTGTATAAAACAGGCGTCTCAAGCACCCATCCCTCGGCATTTCAGGATGGAAAATTCCCAGCTTGCACCAGTTCTGTCCTGCGCAATGTTTGTGCTGGTAATGCTTTTGTTTCTATAAATCCTATTAGCTGGAGGCAAGCCTATAATTAGCAGGGAAAGCCAGCACCTCTCAAATAATAATCAAAAATGACCTGGCTTCGCTGCAAATTGCTTGAGTATTGGGCTGAGCGGGGACGGACAGATGGATGGCTCCAGGAGCAATTCCCACTATTTCTGCCTGTGGGCTGCCTGTGCTTCAGCAAAGTTATCCACTCAGTTTATGGCTCTCTCTGGATTTATTAACTTGGTTTGCTCGCATATGAAACCAGACACAGATTGAAGCTACAGACTCTGATCCAGGCTGAGGGATTTGGCTAGGCTGTGCAGGATGGGTGCTGCTGGATGAGCTCAGGGGCCGATGACACTCCTGGGGGAACCGAGGGGTCTGGGGTCCCATGTTGGAGGTGACATGTCCCGGGGTGGGCTGTGCCTGGTGGGATCACACTGCCTGGAGCTCCCAGGGCAGGGGGGCCCTCACCCAAGGGAGATGCCCGAGGCTTGTGGCCGCAGGCACCCACTCGCCCTGCCACGCACCCATCTCAGCTCTGTCTGTGAGCATGGACGTGACCTCAGAGCCCAACAGGGGCTGAGCTGTGTCGCTTACCTGCAGAGTGAGCTGGAAAAGGGAGGAAATCCTGGCAGGTCAGGGTCTCTGGGAGGCAGCTCCGGCTGCGTGGCATGGCCATGCTGGGCACCACGGTGTGTGCATCCCAGCCTGGCACTGACCTCTCGCTCACGCACAGCCACACAGGACCATGAACCTGAGAGTGTTGCAGGGAGCATTCACCCAGAGGGGCTTATTTTGCAGCTGCTTGGCTTTCTGCAGCCACATCCCACCCTGCCTGTCCCCAGGGCAGTGGCTGCACTCGCCCCAGGGCTCTCCTGCCCATCCCACCGCCTGGCTCTCCCGTGGGCTGGGAGATGCTGGGCAGGATGCTCAGCCCCACGCCTGCTCCCTCTGCTCCAGCTCTAACAGCCCCTCTCCCTGTTCTGTCCCACCACCCAGACTCCTCTAAGCTTGCTATCCAAGGAGCTTTGTCTGTGTTGGAGGCAGGTCCATGCCCGGTAGCTCCCCAGGACCTCTCCCAGGCAGCTGAGGAATGTTTTGGCCTTTTTGGGAGCCTGGTTAGCAGCCCCAGACTGCTGTAAGGTTAGTACCTAACTGGTCACCGGGCTTTTGTCCCACTGGTCGCAGGGGCTGTGGGCTTGCTGCAAGCACTGGCTTCAGCTCACAGTGACGGCAGACCGACAATGGGGTCACTGTGGGCGGGTATTTGCTATATATACATATACACACATATGTATAGGAAAAAGGGTGGCAAGCAGCCTAATCCTGTGCGTGATCAACAGGTATTTTCGGCAGCTAAGAGTGCTGGAGGAGGTTGCCTGAAATAGAGGGTGCCGTGCCGCCGCTGGGGCCGGGAGCAGGCAGAGGCTGCCCTGAACAGAGGGAGCGGTGGGAAGCGGGGCAGGAGGTGGTGGAGGATGTCGGCGCTCAGTGCTTTGCCTTTCCTGAAGCCCGTTCACCTGAGGTCCCCCCGAAGCTCGCCTGGGGGCCAGCGCCGCCACACGCTGCCTGCCAGCGAGTTTCGCTGCCTCAGCCCCGAGGACGCCATCAGCGTGTTCGAGATCGAGCGGGAAGGTAAGGGCTGCCCCAGGGAGGTCCTACCCGGTGGCATCAGCTGGAGATGCCCCATCCCTTCCCTCCACTGGTCCCTCATGCTCTTTGGGGACACACCGTGGTGGCAAAACCCCCATGCATGCCCTCCTGGGTGATGAGGGAGGGAGCCAGCGGCTGCCGTGACTTTTGGCCAAGCCATGACTGGCTCCCTAACGAGGTAGCGGGGGCTGTAATTAAGGAGGTGGAGAACCACAGCCCCCAGCTCACCCAGCTGCCTGGGGTGGTGATGGTGGGAGGCGATCCTGGAGCAGGATCTCCCAAAACAGCTCTGCCAGATGCGAGTGGACAGGAGAGGGGGAAGGTGGGAGGAAGGACACCACGCTCAGCCTCCTGTTGCACAGGGGTACTTTGAGATGCACCCCCAGCAACCTCCCCTCGCCCCTTCAGCCCTGGCACCCTAAGCTCCCGTCACTCGCACTCACCCAGCCCATTTCTCCCTCCTCTCCAAAGGGCAAGGGCAGCTGGGGAGATGCCAGGAGGGAGGGTTCACCTCAGCACCCACCACCATACCCCTGGAATCAGCAATGAGAGTGGGGAGCTGGTCCCTGGGCCGAGGGGGGCTGCCTCTGGCAGAGCAGAGCTGCTCCCGGGACCTACCCTGTCCCTTAGAGCTCTTTTAGACCAAGTGGGCAGCAGGACACATGCCACCTCTCCCCATCGCATCCTGCTTCCCCCTCCCTACATCAGTGCTGGGGGTGTGTGTGTGTCTGGGTCCCCCTCGCTGTGCTCACCGCCGTCCCCCTCCAGCCTTTATATCCGTCTCCGGGGACTGTCCCCTCCACCTGGATGAGATCCGCCACTTTCTGAACCTGTGCCCAGAGCTCTCCCTTGGCTGGTTTGAGGAAGGGCGGCTCGTAGCCTTCATCATCGGCTCCCTCTGGGACCAGGACAGGCTCAGCCAGGTAAGAGCCGGACCCCGCTCGTCCCAGCTCGTGTGCTGGGAGAGGCACTGCCAGAGCCTGGGGACAAGGAGAAGCTCCCCGGGGCTACTCGCCAATCGTCTCCCAAGACTAATTGCTACAGGGCTGCTCGGATGGAAATGAACTTTCTCATTAATTAATTTTACTGATGCTGTTAAAAAAAATATGCTCAGTAATTCCCCACAACATTCATTTAAAAATTAAGAAACCCACAGGGATGATGGGGGGAGGTGAAGGGGGATGCACTGGGACCCTTCTCCCTTCAGTGGAGGATGTGGACCCTGGTTCTTTGGGGTGGGGAAACAAGGCACATGCAGCATGGGACCCCCTGGTCACACTAACTCCTGCTCCCCCCTTGGCAGGCGGCCCTGACCCTGCACAAGCCGCGGGGCACGGCCGTGCACATCCACGTGCTGGCCGTGCACCGCACCTTCCGGCAGCAGGGCAAGGGCTCCATCCTCATGTGGCGATACCTGCAGTACCTGCGGTGCCTGCCCTTCGCCCGGCGCGCCCTGCTCATGTGCGAAGATTTCCTTGTGCCCTTCTACCAGAGGTGCGGTTTCGAGGTGCTGGGTCCCTGCGAGGTGACAGTGGGGGAGCTGGCCTTCATCGAGATGCAGCATCCTGTGAGGGGACATGCCTTCATGCGCAGGAACAGTGGCTGCTGAGCCCCCTCCGGTTCCAGCCCTGCCGGGGGGCCTGGAAAGAGGCTGCAGGGGAGGATAAGAGGCTGCGACCCCTCTCCATCCCTGTCGTGGCTATACATCTTTCCCAGCTGGCCTTGGCTGCAGCTACTCCCTTTGCCACATCTGCCTTCCAGCCCAGAGATCAGCCTGGTCCCATCCCAGCCACGCAGCACTGGGGACAGAAATCTCCCACCCGACCCCACTGGAAGCACCGACCCCCCCGGTCTCTGCTATAGCCCGGGCTGTGCCAGCAAGCCTGGGTGGGCTGCAGGGCCACGTGTCCCACAGGGATGGAAGGGCACTCACAGCCCATACGTACATGTGCCCCCCCCCCCAACACCGCAAAGCCCACCCTGAGCTGCCCCCCTGCCCGCAGCCACCTCTCCAGACCCCCTGGAGCACACCTCAGCCCACAGCCACATGTTGCAGATGCTTCCTTGGGAGCCAGTCCAAACCAGTACCCCCCGCCCCCACCACCCCAGACCCATCTTTGGGGGCCAGTCCAAACCAGTATCCCCCATACACATCACCCCAGACCCACAACTGGCCCAGGACAAGCCTTCTGCAAACGCCTCGGGCTCTTGTGAAGCAGCAAATAAAGACATGGTGGTGGTTCTCTACGCAGCCCGTGTGCGTTCCTGCCCCGCTCCAACCATCGCCTCACCACAGCAGCTGGAGGGGGGGCACCGGCTGGCACGACGGGAGCCATCCACCACCCCTTGGGCATCTCAGCTTCGGGGGAGATGGGGCAAATCCAGCCCTGGGCCTTTCGATGAAGGGTGGAATACAGGCAGAGGTGGCTCGGCCCTTGAGCAGGGGCAGGAGGCTCCGTGGGTCTCTTTGCTCCAGGGGTTTGGCTTCCCCTTCTCCTCAAGACCCTCCGAAGCCCTGCCCCCCTCCCAGGGATGGGTCTGAAAGGTACCAGGGGACCCTGCAGATCAGGGCACCAGCCCCAGGTGCTCCCATCTCTGCCCCTCTCCCTGCCATACCAACCATCACCAAAACCACCAGAACCCCCTAAAAGTACCACACCCCTGCACCCAAGAAGGGAGAAGCAGCCTCATGCATCTCATTAAATACAGGTAGAAATTTATTAAGAGGGAAAAAAACCCACAGCTTTTAAAAAAAGTATCAAAAAAGAGACAAATGAGGTGAAGTGTCGTGTCTTTGGCTGGAGCAGCACCAGAGGGACAGAGCAGGGCTGAAAACTGGCCCATGGAGGAAGGAAGGATGCCGGGAGGGATGCAGGTGCCACAGAACTCCCAGGGTCACCTGGAGAGCGGCTGTGGACAGAGGGAGCTGAGCTCCCAGCCCTTGAATACTCATCCCAGGGCATTGCAGCTGGGGGATTCACCCCATTTAACAGTGCTGAGACCCACCAGTACCAAAGCAACACATACCAGGGGAGAGAGAGCCTGGCACCAGAGCGGGTCCAAACCCAGCCCAGCGGAGTCACCCGTACCCCAGGAAGGACCTGCCTTCACGCCGAGGCTGGAGGGAGGGAGGAGGAGGAGATGCTGGGGGGCTGGGGGCAAGCAGGGACATGCAGCTTCAGCCAGGGAAGGGGGAAGGCGACTGTCCCCACTTCTCCATCTGTCCAGCACCATCTGAGGCAGGGAGGGCCACCTGGGTCTCCACACTTTGAAAAAGGGAAAGGGGGAAGAGCAGGGACTCAAGGCAGAAGTGGAAGGTGGGAGCACCGATAGCTTCCTGAGGGGTCTGTGGGTTTCAGGAGCGGCCACACAAGCTCCTCAGGGTGTTCTTCTCCATGCCTGCTTCCCAGCATGACACTACAAAGATGGTTCGTGCTGCTTTTCCACTTCCAAAAAGGGAATTTCACTGAAATAAGGGGAAAAGAAGCCCCCCCAAGCAGGGTCTTGCCTCTCCATCCAGTGAGGAGCCCCCATGGGGAAGCAGAAGCCTCCTTCCATGGTCTCAGGGCAGCATCAGATGTGAGAGCAGGACTGAAAAATACCTTCGAAACTCAGCTCTGAAGACCTCGGAAACGCGGCAGAGGCCTTGGGAAGCCCAAAGAGGGGGAAACCCTCTGCCTAAAGAGCTGCGGATTTTAAAAAAAAAAAAAAAAAAAAAAAAAAAAAAAGTGCCCCTGCAAAAAAGGGGGTCGTTCACAGTATGAACTGCAGTACCCAGGGGCACCGAGGTGGGACGGGGCCCTGGGCAGGCAGGGGCACAGGCAGGAGACCTCAGAAGCTGCAGCCCCTGGGTCTGGAGCCCAGCCTGGCCATGGACACACCAAAATCCCGCTTCCCTCAGCAACTTCCCCATGCAGGCAGCAGCCAGGGTCAGTCCCCAAACCAGTTATGGCTTTTCAGCACCGAGAAGCAGCCCCAAAGGGGTGCAAGGCAGGGGTGGCTCCAGCCCCACTCCCCACTGTGCCTCCAGTGTTTAACAGGGGTGAGCCCAAACACCCCAAGCTCTGATGATGAAGCCGTGCCCGGCATCTGCCCCATCCTGGAGCAGCCACCGTCTCCTGCAGGCCGGTGCAGAGCCACCCCATGGAAAGCATCACCGCCGGCACCTCTCCCAGCCCCGTCCCCACCGGCGGGGTCAGTGCAGGACCTGCTCCAGCTCGTACTTCTCGCAGAACTTGCTGGTGAAGGGCAGGCAGGTGAGATACTCCACCCAGCGCCAGTTCACGGGGCAGACGTAGAGCCAGACCACCAGCGAGGCAAAGAGCCCCACGAAGACCAGCAAGGAGACGATGATCATGGCTCGCTTGCGGTACTTGTCCACCGTGCCAAAAGTGATGTAGGGTAGGAAGGCGAAGGAGAGGAGGAGGCCGCTGAGGAAGCCGAAGAGGTGAGCGATGTTATCGATCCATGGCAAGAGGCCGCAGATGAAGAGGAAGAGGACGATGCCGAAGAGTTTGAGGAAGGCTTTCCAGGGTTTCTCCAGCACTTGCCAGCTCTGGAAGAGCTCCACGAAGAGGCAGGCCAGCAAGCCAAACTGGGACCCGGCGGGGCCCACCTGTGGGGATGGGGGAAGTCACGGCCAAACCCTGCATACACCACCCCAGACATGTGTCCCCCTGTCCCCAGGTACTGTCTTCTCCCCTTGCAAAATGCATTTGGCTCCTGCAACCCTCCGAGGGCTGTGCTCCCCCAGTGCAGGGCTCAGAGGTGGCAGCCCTGCCATGGGAGGAAGAGGAAGGGAGCATGCTGGCACCATTTTGGTGATTCAGCAGCCAGGCAGCCATCACCCCCTCCCAGGCCACAGCTCCCCATCCCGTCCCCACCCCAACGCACCCCGGGGGGGATTAGGGCACTCGGTGTGATCTCATTTAAAGCCTGGCAGGGTTTCACTGCCAGCAGATTAGCCATCTGCCCGCCTGGGGACCCCGCACGCACACCGACACGTGGGGACACGTGACCCACACGGCATGTGCGAACCCCACACGTGGGGCAGAGATCCCCCTCTCCCTGCCACGGTAGCATCAGCCTCCCCCCCCACCCTCAGCCAAACCTGCCAGGGGCTGAGAGCTCTGTGCTGGCAGTTGCAGCCCCCTCCCCAAACCTCTGCTGGGACAGGGGCAGGGAGGGGTGTCCTTTGGCCCCTGGGGAGCTGGCTTGGCTCGGGGAGGTGTGGGCAGAACCCCCCCCAGCCCTCACCTCTGCCCTGTACGGCAGGAAGATGGCACTGGCCAGATTGCCCGTGATGCCGCTGAGGATGAAAATGATGGAGATGCGATGCCAGCCCGCCAGCTTCTCCAGGTCCCTCAGCACCGTCATCTGGAAAGTCACTGACACCAGGCAGTGGATGATGCTGCGGGGAGAGACCCTGCATTAGAGACCCCTGCCCTGCCAGAGCCCCTGCCCAGCCCTCCCACCCACTGGCCCGGGGCATGAGACATCGTACAAAACACCCTCCGCCGATGGCACGTGTAGTCTGGGGGTGTCCTCCCCCCTCTTTTCTCCCAAGCCATCGGGGATCACAGACCATCCCAATGGATACTCCGGTCCCAAGTCAGCCCCATCCTCCCCTGGGAGTGCGGGGGCTGCGGCTCACCCGGCATGCAGGAACAGGGACAGCCACAGGCGGTAGAACTGGTCGGGGATCTCCGGGTTGAGGAAGGGCAGGAGGCCGCAGACCTCGTCCAGGCAGTGCACCTGCAAAGGCAGGTGGGGTTGGGAGGGTGATGGGGGCTTGGCCCACACCTCAGAGCCACAGGGAGCAACGGGTGGGTCACAGGGACACATGGCTGACAATGCCATGCATCAGTTGTTGGGGAGGACACTGGGTGGTGTGGGGCATTCAGGTGCTGGGGAGGGAGCAACCGAGCATCCACAGTGCCCCAGGAGATGCTGCAAGGCTGTTTTCCTGCCTGGGATGCACCTTTCCCAAGGACACCGGTGCTGCCTGGGTGAGGCTGGCTCAAGTCCGACGTTTCTCCTTGCCCCCCACCAGCAAGTCGGGCATGCAGTGGCAGCAGGAGTCCAGTTGAAAGCTGGGCAAGTCCCTGCACTTTGCATGCCCCCTGCTCACACCCATCCCAACCACATCCCAGGATACTATTGCTGGCATCATGTCCCACGTCCCCGGTCCTGCTCACCTGCGAGCAGAGCGTTGCCTCCTCATGGAAGTAGCCGTGCATGAACTCGCAGTATTCCCGCGTCGTGATCTCGCAGCTGGGCAGAGGGCAGGCAGCAGGCTCGCTCAGGGCAGGGCTCGCTCCCGGTCCCCGTTTCCCCCCCCCCCCCCCCGAGCATCCCCCTCTCCACCCCCGTCAGCCGGTCCTGCTGTACTGTGCTTCCCACCCCCCTGAGGCTCTGTAACCTCCCTCTCCTGGCACAGCTCCGGACACCAATAGGGCAACAACGGGCAGCGAGGCAGACCGGGGAGCTGAGCCCAGGCCGGGTGCCCCCATCGCTGCAACTCACCTGCCCTTGGTGCCGATGCAGCAGGGCCTGCCCTTGATCTGGCAGTCCAGGTGGGCGAAGCCCGTGTGGTTGGTTTTGGTCTCGTAGGTGCAGATCTACAAACAGGAAGGAGAGGAGCCAAGGTCAGGGTCTGGCCCCAGGTTCTCCCTACAGCCCCCGTGCCTGGCTTCTCGCCCACCATGCCTCCCACGGGGCTGCCACCACGGTGCCACCCAGCTCGCAGCAGCACCGGGCTCTTACCGGCCACTTGGTGATGTCGTCTGGCCACACGTGGGGTGGGTTGGACGCCGGCTCCTCGCACGTCCTGGCAGAAGGAGGCGAGTGGGGGATCAGGACGGGTCCCCCCCTAGCACATCCCTCCCTGCAGACGAGTAACCCCCGCATCGGGCACAGAGAGCCCCAGGACCTGCCCCTTCCCCTGGCTTGGGACGGATCCTGCACCTTGGTGTCCTACAACACCCCACAGCAGCGCCTTCCGCAGGCGAACCCCGCCACACTCACATCTGTCGGACAACCCCGTCCATGCCTCCTGGCAGCAACACCCATCCCAGCAGAGTGGGGCAGGCAGGGGCCAGCACAAGGCACCAGCATCACCCTACGTTTAGGACAGACCCCACCTCAGTTTCCCCACTGATTCCTTCTTCCTTATTGCTCTCCTATGGTAAGAGCCCCCCAGCCCCTTGGACAAGAGGATTCAAGGCATCCAAGCTGGAAGCACAGCCCGACGCAGCGCCTCCACCATGCCCCGCATACAGCCAGGTGACCGCAGCGCCTGTCCCCAGCCGTCACTCCTACCTGGGGTCCTGGTGACACACAGCCCCCGACGTCCGCTTCTCACCCAAGCCTATGGCTGGTGCGTTGCTGCTCGGCCATTTGATGAATGTCGCCAGTGTCTCCTGGGGAAGATGAAGAGATTGAGGATGGGGCAGCGAACGCACTGCTCTGACCCCAGACACATCCTGCCTGGGTGCCGTGCAGGGTGGAGATGGTTTCCCCCTTTTCCCCCGGGATCCCCACCACTTCCCGGTGCCCGTGGCAGCACGCACCGAACAGTCCTGCGGCAGGGTCTGGATGCAGCCCGAGTTGTCATTCTGGACACAGCAGCCGGACCCACGCTCCCGGTCCCGTTCGCGCCGGATGAGCCGCTCCACCTGTTGATCCTTACGGATGCAGGGGGAGAACTTGGCTCCCAGGTGGATCAGGTCGATCTGGGAGGGAGATGCCAGTCCAGGGGATGCTCCATGACCCACCCCGCCGCCTCCCCTCCCTCCAGCAACCCCTGGGGAGAGCTCAGTAGGGGCAGGGGGTCCCCACAGCCCTCAGTGTCCGTTACCCCAGTGGGGGGGAGAAGGTGGGTGGGGCGGGGACGAGGTCTCTTCTGACCATCCCACCATGATGCCACAGTTCTGGGAAGCGCTTCTGAGCCCCGAGACCAGGCTGAGACTGGGCTGCAGGTCCCAGAGGGATGGGAGCATCGAGGGTGCGGGGCACGAGGGGTGAAGCTCTTTCCCCCCAGGGAGAGGAGCAACCCAGGGACCCCCTTGGCTCAGGGCAGGGGGGCAGAGGCTGGCAGAGGGCAAGGGGCAGTGGTCCGGCAGAGCCCTTACCGAGCTGGGCCCGATCCAGAAGTTTTCCTGCTGGATGTACTTGACGCTCTCGTAGACGCCCTTGTTCCTCAGCACCTGCCAAGTTGGGCCAGGGTCAGCTTCTGCCAGCGGGGCTGGTGCTGTGGGGGTGCAGCCCCCCCTCTCTGCGCTCGTGGGGGGCTAGGCAGCCCCCTTCATCCGAGGGGAAGGGCTGCAGTGTCCCACCAGCAACGTGAGAGAGAGAGCAGCTCCGCTGCCAGCACGCATGCCACTGCAAGATGCCACTGCTCATCCGGCACAGGCGGACCCCTGCCCTGGCTATTTAATGAAGCCTCTCAAACAGCAGGAGCCAGCAGCATCCCAAGATGCTCCCAGATCTATCAGGGAGCACGACAGCATGGGACACCAGTGGTCACAGTCTCCTCAGGAGGATGAATACCTGCTCTTCTCTCCAGCTTGGGTGCTGGAAGAGCAATGCAGCCATTTGCTGCTTCCTGGGATTAACCCCAGAGGGAGGATCACCCCTCTGCGGTGTTGATGGCCCCCCCCAGGCACCAGCCCTGCTTTCCTCAGCAGCCAGTTGGTTGCCATTTCAGAGCCAGACACGTCACCAGAGAGCTGGGAGGGGACAGCCCTGGCCGGTAGCTCTTAAACTTACTAACTCTGTTGTCACGTGTTGGGTGAAGCCAATGGGGGCAATGCCGTAGGTGCCGATGACCAGCAAGGTGATGAGGATGTGGACAAAAGTGATCCAGTACGTGAAATATGGCCTGCGGAGGAAAGGACCCAAAATCTGAGCAGCTCAAGGATGGCTGGGCAAAGGGATGCTGCAGTCCCCCAAGCCCTGATCCCCAAGCATCGAGGGGGACACACATCTGAGTTACAAGGAACCCCCTGCCCATCCCATCAGTCCCCCTCACCGGTGGCTGTCGGTGATCTCCAGCTGTGACTCCACCATGCTGCTCAGGCTGCGGCGGTACGTCCTGTTCAGCCACTTTCCCACCACCCCCAGCCCGTAGTAGCGTTTCTTGCGGTCGAAGGCGAAGTGCTTCACTTTGGAAGCGATGCGCCTGCCTCGCTGGGGAGCCAGGCCGGCGCTGGCAGAGGCCGAAGCGAGCCGGACACCCTCCTGCCTGCAGAGAGAGCAGAAACCCATCACATCTGCTGAAAGGGGCCAGATGAGAAATCCCCTACATGCAACCCCATACCCACAACCCCGAGCTGGGGAAGGCCAGAGGGTGTCTGGGATGAAGGCTAGAGGCACCTCTTGGCTTCATCCTCCTAGGATGCCGCCAAAAGTGCCCAGTGCCCCATGGCAGGGACGGCTGAGGACATTGTCCTGACTGTGGCAGGGGACCCGGGCAGCCTCGGGGGCAGCACCTGCTGAGAGCTGGTACTCACGGGGTGGGCTGCTCCACCTCGAGGGACGCACTGGCATCCTCCCCCACCGGCTGCATGCGTAAATACGTGGCGGATAGAGGCGGCGACTCGAAGACGTCATCGGGCATGGAGTATGTCTCGTCGTGCACGTCCATCTGGAAGGAGGACGCAGATTCATTCTTGGATGTGCGCAATGGGTGAGCAACCTCCCCCTGACCAAGCGTGCCCGTCACCAGGCCAGCCTGGCTCCCCCTGGCCCTGCAGCCAGAGGAGGGGGTGATCCCCATCGACACCTCATTAACTGCACGTCACAGGGCATGAAACATGCCCACGATGGCAGCGTTGCTCCCTGCCACCCCCAAGGAGCATCACTGAGACTGGGGCTCTGCAGCGCCAGGCACAGTGGCTGCTGATGCCCCTGCTCCCAGCAGGGTGAAGCACCGACACAGGGGTCCCCGTCAGAGCCCCGCTCCACATCCAGCCCCCATGCAGGGGCAGCGGGACCCCTCCCTGCCTCCAGTGTCCGGCATGGAACGGCGCTTGCCTTACTGAAGAAGGACGAGTCCAGGGTATCGGCAGCATCTACCACGTCCTCGTCCATGAAGCTGGGGTACATGAAGCTCCTCTTGTTGCTCCTCTGCTTGGGAGCCAGCGGCTCCAGGACAGAGCGTCCCTTTGGCAGGGGAAGCAAATGAGGGTAAGCAACCAGGAGCCCCCTAGTTTTTGCAGCACCAAGGGTTTCTCGTAGCTTCCCTCCCCAAAGCCAAGTGGCAAGCATTAAATCCCAACCGGCCACCATATCCCCCCAGCGTGGGGAGGCAGGCAGGGGGAGCTGGCAGCAGGTGCTGCCTTTAGCTCCTCAGAGCCAGCTTGGGCTTTGCCCAGGGCTCCCCAGGAGCTAGAAATCTGCCAGAGAAGCTTCCCGGCTCCTCAGCAGTGAAACCCAGAAGCTGCTTTTTTCTAGGGATGTCCAGTTTTCATCAAAGCTTCTCTTTTTAAGCAGAGCTCAGGTTAAAACCCACCAAACTCTCCCCCCCCACTCTGGAGAGACAGCAATCTCTGTGCAAAGCAAAAAGCCAAGAAGCAAAGATGAAGGGCGAGGGACAGAGCTGAAACTCAGGTCACGAAGAAGACGATGCCCCCTAGGTTCCCAAAACTTACGCGTAGAAGGGCTGCGGCCGCCTTGAAGCTCATGTGGGCGACGGACTCCCGCTTCCTGCGCGGCAGGCGGCTGTAGCCGGAGCGGACGCTGTTGAAGGACGCCAAAGAGACGACGCCGGGTGTGAGCGGGGGCAGGATGTGGTGGGGTGTGTGGGGACGGTCAGTCTCCTCGGGATGGCGGAAGGGACGGCCCCTGGCCAGCGGGTCCACGATCTGGACGAGGGAAGAGTGTCAGTGCTGGGAGAGCAAGGTTGGGAGCCGGACCCCGCACCCCGAGCTCTACCTTGGGCATCTTGGCCGGCTTGGGCGACTCGGTGCCTTGGAAGGAGGGCACCTCCTGGCTGGGCAGCTCCATGTCACGGTAGGCAGGCTTCAGCTTGCCATATCTTATGCTGCAGTGCTGCAAGCTCTTGCGTTGCCACTGCTGCCGCTTGCCCTCCCAGTCGCTGCTGACGCCAAACCATTGCGCCGTGCCCCTGGACACACAATGGGTATGCTTGTCACCCAGCTGGTCCCCCCACCCCAGGTACCGCCACCCCACCTGGGCATCCCCTCCGGCAGGTGATTTGATTTGGGTTGGGGTGTCCCAGCTCAGCCTGCAGCAGGGCAAGTTTTGAGCTGAGTGTGGGTCGGGGAAGGGGTGCTGCAGAGGGGTTGCGGGCCTTTGGGTCTCCCTGGAGAGGTAACTCCATCAAGACTTGCACCTTGCACAGGACAGTGCATCAGCTCTGGGCTGCAACAGACGTCCAGCTCAAGGTGCTTTTGAAAATCCTACATAAATGGGGCAGAGAAATTTTCCCAAGGTGCAAAACAACGGTCTGAATTAACACAAAGCAATCCTGCTGTGGGATTATCCCCAGGCAGGCACCGGTGAGTCAAAGCAGAGCTGCATGAAACTCTCCAAGGCGTTCCCTTCCGAGCCCCGGCTCACATACCCCCATCCCAAATCCTCTGCTGGTACCCCCAGCCACAACACCCCAAGGGGGACCAAGGGACCCCCTCTGGGGACCCAGCCACCACCGCAGCCCACCCTGCCCTCGTGCCACCGCTCCCCAGCTCTCACTTGCGGATGCTCTGGGACAGGGAAGTCTGCCGGCGGAAGCCGGGCCGGCGCTCCAAGCCATCACATCCCTTCACGCGGGACTCCTGCAGGCTCTTGCTCTTTCGGTAGATGGGGACCTTGGAGGGCTGGAAGGCAGAGCAGGCGTTAGGGACAGGATGGCATGGGGGGGTCACCCAGGGATGGCAGCCCCCCAAGTCCAGCAGTGGGATGGACACGGCTGCCCGCTGCTCACCTCCTTGCGGGCACTGTCCTCCTCCACCTCCCGGGGGGGGATGATGATGGAGAGGTTGGGGGGCTTCTTGCTCTGCAGGCGGCTGCTGCTGGAGCGGCTGCCCCCGTTCTTGTCGCCAGCTGACATCTTGGGCCGGTGGTGGTCGGCAGGCTGCGAGGGTGCAAGGAGTCAGCGAGAGGGGAAGAAATATCCCCGCAGGAGCTCGCACGTGGGGAGAGGCTGGCTCCCAGTGGGAGATGGGGCCTCACCAGTAGAATCTCACCAGCCGCAGCCCCCCACACCACTGGCCGTGCTGCTGAGACCTCGCCACCACCAACACAGCCACCACACCTGGGTTTGGGTGGGCGGGAGGGCATCTGTCCCCCAGGACCACCAGCACCACCCTTTCTCCTGCGGGGAGCAGAGCGAGGGATGGCAGCGCTGACAGGGTCAGAGCATCCCCATCATGCGTCCATGGGACACCGGGGATTCACACCCCAGCAGGATGCGCCTGACCAACTCAGCATGTGCATGGGAGACATGGGGGGATCCCTGCAAACCCTGGCCAAGCTCATGGCACGCAGCTGCGGCTCTCTGACACGGAGACACGAGCCCCCCCAGTTTGGCACAGCAAGGGAGCCGAGGGGGGATCACAGGCGCTCCTGGGGGGTCTGCAAAGAGCTCATCTTGCCCATGAAGGGCAGGGTGGGAAGGGAGGGGACACAGCCAGGCAGGGGACACGCAAAGCCTGAAAACACCCGATTCACATCCCCAACCCACACCACAGCCCCTGCGTGTGCGATGGCTCCTGCTGCAGCGAGCGGGGCTGGGGCAGCCTGTGCCACCTCCAGTCACGGAGCCAGGACCCGCCGTGGGTTGGGGTGCCCATGGGAGGGGAGACGCAGGACATTCCTCTCCGAGATGTGCATGCACACACCAGCCTGGGAGACTGAGTCCTCCCCAGCACCATGTGCAAGGAGGGGGAAGCTTAATGGCCAAGAGGTGGTTAATTCCTCAAGCAATCCCCTCCCAATGGTCCCTGCAGCCCAGTTCTACTGGGCAGGACCTCACAGGAAAGGTAATTCCACCCGCACGGGAGCAAGTCCCAGATCCTATTAGGGACTACAGGGGCTCTCGAAAGGAGGCAACGGCCCCCTCCGGCCTCTTTCCACCCCCCCGCCCAAGCACGTGCCAGTGCCCAGGGGAATTGCACAGGTCTACGAGCATCCCTTGTGTCCCCCTCTCTGGCACAGCCATGGCTATGGGGATGGTGCCACCTGCTGCACCCTCCCCATGCAGCATGCACCGAGCCCTGCCGCAAGCTGGCTACAAGGACAGGCATCCCCATGGGATCTGGTCCCATAGAGATGGGAGCTGGTCCTCTCCACCCAAGGGGGACAGCAGAGTCCCCGGAGGGAACCAGGCGTCCCGCTGGGGCTCCTCTGCTGCCACCCACCACCACCAAGTTGGAGCTTGGAGTCCAACAGTGCCACTAGCTGCAAAGCTCCAGCTCGACCCATGGGCCTGGCCCTTCTCTCTGCCCAGGACCCCAACAACCAGCCCAGCCATGTGGCCTCATACTCCGCTCCACTCTTGTCAGGTAAGGGTGCCCAAGCAGTTGGCTGAGTGATCGAGAATCCCCCGGCCCCCTCTGCAACAGGGTCCCCCCCTTGGCAGCACATACCTGAGCAGGAGGCAGGCACAGGGACACTTTTGTAGCTCCCCCTGAACCCCGAGCACCACCCTCCCCTCAGACCCCACCACAAGCAAAGCCTTGGTCTACCAGCGTGATGTCCCCATTGGACCAGCTCCCTGGGGATGTGACAGTCCAGGACAAGCTCCCTGGGGACACGAAAGCCTGGAGCCAGTGGCACGAGAGGGAATGGCAGCCATCCACTGGCTCCTGGGCCAGGTGACAGCCTGCTGCTCCTGCCCACCCTACATGGCTTAAAATGGGTGCTGGGTTGGCTGGGGTACCACAGGGCAGGGATGTACACGCATGTGGCAGGAGGAATGTCAGATGCAACTCGAGCGGCAGCTTCACTAAGAGCCCTTGATGGAGGGGCACCAGCAGCCCCAGCTGGTGGCGGGGCAGGGTCCTCATTCCCAGATGAACCCTGTTCCTCTCCAGCCCTGGCAATAAATCAGTTCATGGTGGAATCCAGAAGGGAAGATGCAAGGAAGCCGTCACACAAAGACCACTAGGGACCAGGCTGGAGGCAGTGCCTGCAACTACAGGCAGCATCCCGTCATGCTGCCTGCCTCTCCTCCTCCCCAGAGGCACCGAGGCGGCACCCTTGGGTGCTGCCAGCAGCTCAGCTGCTGCCTCATCCCTCGCTGCTGTTAAGCACCAAAGCTGGGAGCAACCAGCTCCCCAATTTCTCCTGGGGGCTGAGCCAGTGCCAGCCTCCCCCAGGGCCTCCCTACCTCATAAGAGTGTCAGGGATCCCACGCAGCACGTCTTGATGGCAAACACCCGCAGCAGCCTTCCTCTTCCTCCTCAGTCCTTCACGCACGGGAGCCCCGGGGCACGGCCAAGCTCCTGCCTCACCTGGTGGGGAAAGAGGCTGCAATGAAAAGCCAGGCGAGGGAAAGCAGGCGAGGGCTGCAGGAGCATCCCAGGCAGAGGGAGAGCGGAGCTCAGTGACGCCCTGGGGACAGGGCTGCTGGGCACCCAGGGACACAGACCGGCCGCTGGCAGAGGGCAGCTGGAGGAGGAGAAGCTGCCCTTTGCAGCCATGCACCTTGCTGCATGGCAGGGGACCTGCACAGGGCAGGCAGGGAGCTTTCGCCCGCTGCTGCCAGGCAGAGCTCTCAGGAAGCGAGGCACCCACAAAGAGCGGGCACGGAACCGCGTGCCTTGCTGAGGTATTTAATAGCTGCTAAGCTGGGAGAATGCCAGCCAGGCGGTCCGGCCCCAGCAAGCAAAACTTTCCATCCCACTGGTAAGCTGGAGACGCTGTTTGTTTTCTTCCCAGGGCAGCCAGCGATGAGCTGGAGATGCCAGCTGCTCCGGAGAGCCGGGGATGGAAACATGCTGGGGGCAGAGCAAGCCCTGGGCCACCCTCATCCTCCTCCAGCTCCGGGGAATGGCTCTCAGTGGTGGGAGCCAACACAGCCAGGAGCACAGAAATTGGAGCCAAACTGCATTGTTCAGAGGTGTGAGAGGACTCTGTGCTCTTGCACAGCCTCGGTCTTACATCCCTATCCCAAAATCCCACGCCCAGTTGCTCCCATTACACCCCAGGCAGCCCTGGGCAAGGACCCCCGTGCTTCCTGGCGAAGCCGGTTTGCAGCACGTTTAAAAACCCGGTTCCACTCCCCACTGGCTCCCCCCGCATCATGGGTGGAGGGACAGAGCTGGCCTCCCCCGTGCCGCAGGGGAGGGACGCTGCTCCCGGGAGAGCTGGCACGACCCGGCGGGCACCTGCCATCCCGGTCACACGGCGCGGCTGGGGCGGTTTTCACGGCTCTGTGCATGAATGCAATATTTGGCATTGGGAGAGGGGGGGGAGCAGGGGAGCAATCCCCGAGGGCTGAAGTCCCCTTGGCCATGCAGACCGGCGGCAGCAGCCACCCCCCTGACCCACAAAGAAGTTCTACCCCATGCCAGCTGGAGAAATCCCCCAGGGACGGTGCTGGGAAGGCATTTTCTAGCTCCCCACATGTTCGGCGCTGGCACCCAACCCCTCTGGCTTGCTGGCACCGCCTTTGCCCAGCGTGCTCGGCCTGAGAACAGGCGAGCCAACGTTTCCATCCAGAGCAAGCCTGCAATGAGCTCAGCCCTCCGGGTTCCCTTCACACCTCCTGGCTCCGGGACGGAGGCCTATGCCACCAGAGCATCATCCTCTGCCTGGCAGCCCCATCCACAGGGCACAGCCCGGCTGTCCCTCGGCACTGGTGGCTGCAGGTCCCCAGGGAGCCTCAGCCCGGTCCCCAGGCGCTCGGGGTGGACACGGTGGCTCTGCCCTGGGAAAGGGAAGCAAAAGGCGATAAGCTGAGCTGGGGCGTGGGACGGCTGCATGAACGATCTGCTGTGGGGACAAGGCGGGGACAGCAGCGGGAGGGTGACAGACATGGGACTCAGCACCCATGAGCACGTCCCGAGCTTGGTAGGAGCTGTGCTTCCAGCTGGAAGAGGGGTCCCAGGATGGCACAGTGTCCCTTCAGGCTGGAAAAGATCTCCAGAGAGAGAGAAGGAAGCACTGGGGACGCTGCCATCATGTGCAGGGGAGCGATAAACAGGCAGGGGGTGAAGGGGGGTAACCTGGTCTGGTCGATAAGAGGCAGAGATCCCCCACCATCACCACCTTCCCTCTCAGAGCTGTTGTGTTCACTGAAGCTCACCAAAGCCTGACATCCAGCAGCGAGGGACACCGCCCTTGCCCCAGGAACAAGCGGGCGAAGCCCCCATCCCCTCCTAAGAGGGCAAGTGCATGCAGGGCGCTGGTGAGCAACTGGGATGAGGTTTGAGTCTTTAACCAGGCGAGGCACAGGGAGGGTGACCAGGCTCCCAGCCCCAGCCCCAGAGTGAATCATGACAGACACTGACCCAAGGAAGCACGCCCAAGGAAGAAAGTGATGGAAAAAGTGACGTGGCTTGTACGAGACATCACCACGAGACACGCCGGGATGCTCCGGGCAATGCAAAGGGACCGTCAGCAAGGCCGAGCAGCAACCTGCGGAGCAGAGCTGGGGACAAGCAAGCACACCCATCGTACGAGACACCAGAGACAACCCTGCCGAGCAGCCCTGGTCGGAGGGGGACGTATGCCGAACACAGCGGGAGCAGAGAGGCTCGGAGAAGGATCGGGATCGCTCTCCCCAAGCTTGTTGGTGTGGGGAGAGGCAGCGTTATTGGCGCTGGAATAAAAGTGCATCAGGCTGGTGCAATTAAGCCAGGAGAAGAAAGCAGCTCTGAGCCACCTGAGGGTGAGGGACCCCCATGAGCACCGGAGCACCCATCACCCCAAGCACAACGAGCCCCTGCTCTTCCGTCTCCATAGAGGAGTGAGAAAGGGGTCAGCGACACCACAGAGCCCCCGAAACACCCCCGCCGCTCGCACCCAGGAGTCCACCAGGCAAAGCGTGCCGCTGCCGCGCGCCGATGGCTCCCATAAATGATTCACAAGCGCATTAAAGACCTCGCTCAAGGCTGGAGCCTTGTCAAAAGGCGCTCCCGGTTACTAAGAGCCCCGGATAGGAAAGTCAATTGGTCCAATGGCTCCCAACATTGAGCCCCCGCAGACTCACACCCGAGCAGAGGACCCCGAGTGGCCGCCCAGCACCCTCCCCCCTTCTGCTCCCTTTCTAAAAGCTTTTTACCATTTTCCAGTCTCAAATTCCAGATCTGAGAGAAGCAGCCCGAGCCAAACAGCTCTCAAAATGAAAAGATATTATTAAAAAAAAAAAAAAGGAAGGAAAAATACTTCTGGGGTGGGGAACTAAATATCTTAATATTTTTCCTTCTTCTCAGAAAGCCCAGACCCCGAGTGTATCTGAGTCCCCCATGGACCCTCTCAAATGGGGAGACCCAGAGAGCACCAACCCCGCAAGCCTAGGAACAGCCACGCTCCATCTGCTGCCTGCCTCCTCTCGACCTCCTCTTATTTTTTGTGCTTTGAGTATTTAGGCTTTTTTTTTTTTAAAGGACAAAATACACTTTACGACATCACTACAGGAACCCTCCTGACCCTAAGGGACTTTCCATCCTGCCGTGGCCCTGTGCCCACGGCACAGAAACCCCCCCAGCCCACACACGGCCATTTCACACCCCGGCACCATGACATCGGGCTGATTTTTTTCTTTCCTTCTCCCATCCCAGAGAAGGCAACCCTATCTTGTGTCAACCCCATCTTGTGCCAACCCCACCGCAATGGGACCGGTTGGCAAACCTGCAGGACGCAACGTTTCACTCTGAGTCTTGAGAGAGGACCGCTGTGTTTTGGGGGGGGATTTTAAACTGCCCCCTCCCTCTCCCGCATCTCTGAGCCACGCAGTCAGCACTGACACCCACGGGAGCTTTAATCCCCCTTGTCCAGCACGGCTGCTGGGGTAGCACGATGGGGGCTCCCGATGGGTGGCGAGAGCCCAGCCGCTCCCCGGGGCGCGCAGGCAGGCAACACGCACCTCGCCCGTGCTGCCATTAGGAAATCCTCTCCCATTTTCTCCGTCGGGCAGGACATTGGGCAACCGCAGCGGGTTTGTTCAGCCCGGGCGAGCTTGGAGCGCGCGGCACGCCCTGGAAGGAAGCAAAACTGCCAGGGGAGATAGAGTGTGGCGGCCGCGGGGGCTGCGCTGGATGCTGCTGATAAAGGTGCGGCGGGCAGAGCCCTGCCTGCCTGCGGGGAAAGGAAGCGAGGGCTGGGGAGCGCGCACGGCGGCTCGCACGGCTGCGCAAGGCAGCCATGTGCTGGGCTTCCCCGCTGCAAGGGCTCCATCACTGGCCCCGGACTCCCTGGCAGTCCTGGGTGATGCCACTGGTATCTGCACAGGAAGGGAAGGATCCGTCCGCGGCATCTGGGAGCGGAAGGAAAAAGCCACACAGAGGATTTCCCGCATCCCAAGCACAGCCCGTTTCCCACCCTCGTTAATTTTTACCAGCGCAATGACACCCCCCCCCCCATCCCCCTTCCCAGTGAGGACTGGCACCCAAAGCCTTCCCAACCCACTAGGGTGGGGGGCAAACCCTGGTGAGCTGGGGTCCCTCTGTGCCACTGCCTGTCCACCCCACACCTCCCTGCTCCCCCTTCCTGGGGGGCTCCAGGGGGTCCACGTACCCTCATAGCAAAACAACCCCCAACAGGCAGCCCCACACAAACCCACTCTGCTTCCCACGGTGGAGACATGCCGACCGGGGTGGTGGGTGTTGCCGGCCCCCTCCCCATGCCGGAGCCCAAGCTGAGCAGGGGACGCACATGTGGAGGCTTTGAGTCACCCCAAGGGCTTCAGAAGAAGCAAAGGGCAAAAGTCTCTGCTGGCAGCGAGGGAAGCAAGGGCGGCTCCGCCACTGAAAGCACAGAGGGGTCGGCTGCTCCCCAGCAGCACTGCAGGCAGGGTTGCAACACTCTCCAGAGCCAAGGAAAGCTCTTTTCCAGGCACCACACAGATTCCCCGAGCTACTGGGATTGATTTCACTTGGTTTTATCTAAGAGCTGCAACATTACTCAGAGCTACTCCAATTCCTCAGTAGCTTGGCTTAAATGCAGGATGCATGGACATGATGGTGCGAGTGCTCCCGCCCCGGTTGCACCTTCTGGAAGGGGCTGAGGGGTCCCAGATCGTTACTTCCCCAAGGCAAGGGGTGGGCAGCCTGTCTGCAGGCAGCCTGCCTGTGATCCCCACGCCTCAGGTCGTTACCGAGTTCATTCTCGCTTCCCTCTTCGAAGGAAAATTCTTGGTGCAAGAAGACGACGGCGGGGACAGAACATATTTCTTCCTCTGATTCTTCTGCAAAACACTTATTTTGGCAGCAGCTCTTCGCGCGAGGGCTCAGGCCAGACTTGCAGACTTCCTCAATTCTCTGCCGCCTGTTTCGGAGCGCACCGAGCCCCCTGTAGCAGCACTGGGCTGGGAGAAGCACCCCATATTTGCAGAGAGTCCCCTCGCTGCGAGCTCTGAGCATCCCTACGCCACACGGGGTGCAGCAGCAGGAGGTGGTGCTCAGCCCTGCGCATGAATTCGGCTCATCTCAAGCCTGAGATGAGCCTATGGCTGGTGGCAGGACGATCCCCCTCGGCTAAAGCTTCCCATCCCTGGGATCAGGCTCCTTACCTCAACACAGCCATTTCAAGGCTCATACAACGTGGCTGCTCGCCCCATCGGCCCCCCATGCAAAGGGAGAGGCCCAGGTAGATGACAGCAGCTCCCTGAGCGGGGACAAGGACCTCACAGCGCTGGCCACAGGAACGTCCCTTTGTGCCACGGGTGAAGGTGGCATCTCTGCTGGCAGCAGGCCGGGGGCTGCTCTCGAACCACCCCTGCAAAGGGGCCATGTCCCCAGGGGGTAGCAAAACCAGAGGCTAATCCCTCCCAAAAGCTTTGGTGTTCCCCTGGTCCCAGTGCAACCCAGGGCAGCTGCTCCCTGCCCACTCCTCCCTCCCAAACACCAGCAGCTGAACGTGGGCCACTCCTCGGCCTCATTCCCTTCGCTCCCAATTGCCACGAGGCCAGAAGCACCCAGGAAAGCCCAACCAGGAACAGCTCAGCCCCATCAAACGCAGCGCAAGCCCGGCACGGGGGACCCTACACTCACCAATGCCTACGGAAACCGCGTGATGCTCTCCCTCCGCCGCAGCATCACCGTGGACCCGTGCCAGCAATGCACTTTGCAGCCTCTTGGCTACCAAGAGCAGGTGGTGGGGTCTCCCCCACCATCCTCCTCCTGCCCACCATCCCAGCCCAGGGATGCTGCTCCCCCAGGGAAGCCGCACAGCTCACTGCCAGGGCTGGAGATGCTGATTTTTAAGGAGCTGGCTCCATGCTTTCCCCAGGAGCGCTCGGACTGGCTTAAGCCACCACATACATGAGCCAACTGAGCCCCGGCTATGGCATCACCTGTGCAAAAGCCCTGTGCCGGTCCCAGCAAGGCTCTCACTGCTGAGGAGGCAGGAAAAGGGCAGGACACGCCAACACCGCGAGTCGGGGATCGGCCCCGGCTGCCTTCGAGCATGGCGCACAGCCTTCGGGCTTACGCGTAACGGGAGGTCACTCCAAGCTCTGCCCCGGCATTCCTGCAGGCATTCCCCTGAATTACAGGGATAACCATGTCAAATCCCTGGCACAAGCTGCTGCATGATGCACAGAGAGCGAAGGCAGCCCCGTGAGGCCGGCAGCAGCCCCATGGCACAGGAGGGCACTGGCACATTGGGCAACGCAGGGGGCACCAGCCCCATCTCTCCTGCTCTGTGTGGGTCTGTCAGACCACACAAATACATCAGGAATTATTTTTAAACAAAAGGGCCAACAAAAACCAACCAAACAAACAAACACCAAACCCACAGACTACTGGAAGGAAGGGACCATCACCCTGGGAGCTGCAGCACCCCACAAAGGCGCCTCCAGATGGGAGGGATGGCCAGGCACACAGCAGCATCCCACCAAGCAGGTCACCGCAGCCTGGATATCCAGGGCAGAGCCCATGTCCCTCCTGCACTGGCCAATTTCTCCCTCTGCCCCCACGCCAGCAGCCTGGGAAAAGGCTGAAGAGCATTGCTGGGTGCTGCCCTGCTCCTCCCCTTGCAGGCAGCGATGACTTTTGTGGGGCAGCAGTGCCCTGCCGCAGCCCCGGCATCGAGCGAGTTGATTTGCACCCGCGCTCCCCCCTCTCAGGGTATGGCCACAGCGGCGAGTCCTGCACCGGTGGCTGCTCAAACTCCCCTCGAGGCAATAAGCAGTGGGTTTCACAGGAGACCTTCACACTTTCTGACTCATTTGTTGCATTTCACAGGTGGGGAAACTGAGGCACTGCAATACAATTCAACTCCCTGCATTTCCGCTGCCCTGGCAGGCAGGGAGCTGATCCCTTCCCCCAGCAGCTTTATTGATTCCAGACTTTATTGAAGTCCTTACAATTCCCCCAGATTTACGTTACTGGAGAACGAAGGAGGAGGGGGGAAGCCCTCACAAGCAAAACCCACAAATGCTTGATTTCCGCAAGGGGTGCAGGCTGCTCCCCTGCCCTCCCCAGACAGTTATTCAGGGGCTGCCCCTGCCCTGCAGTGAGCTAATGCAACCTCATGATGCCAGCCCTCGGGGTGCAGGTCCCCAAGGATGAGGGGGACACAGGGGTCCTGTGTGGTGGCCAAACAGAGGGCAGGGTCGGTCCTGGGGCCACCCAGCACGTGGGCCGTCTGCAAGGCACCATCCCCAGGTCCATTCCCCACCCCAAATGCCTCCTTCAGAGAATAGCCACCAACCAAGTGCTTTTTGTCTGTTTTTTAAGAAATAGGGATTAAGTGAGAAAGAGGGTACCAACACCAAGGGTTTCTTCCACACGCACGGCTTTCCGTGCTCACTCAGGGGCCGGGAAACGACCATAACTCAAAGCACGCTCCCAAACAACCACACAACTCCCAGATCCTTGTAATTAAAAGGGACCATGCCCATCCCCGCTGGGGGCTCGTCATGTTACCAGATGTCTCCTGGCCTGGCAGGACAGTGGGGACCAATGGTCCTTGGATAAAAAGCTCTTCAAGAGAAGAGTTTATGATCCCATCACTTGTGGCCTCATATAGATTTAAGTAATTAGTTTTCAGCCTTCATTAATTGACTCCTTTGGTGCAAAGCCCCTTGCAGCGCCAAGCCCACGCTCGCTCCTCCAGGCTCAGGTCCCTGCAGGGCTCCCAGTGCTCGTGGAAAATATGGAAATGCCTTGGGAGCCCTGTGCCAGCTTGGGCAGCTCCCGCACAGCAGGCAAGGGACAGCGGAAGAAGGAGAAGACCCCTCCTGGCAGAGCACGGCACACTGCCATGGATCTTTAGGATATGGGACCAGGGCTCTCACCCCCCTTAAAACCCCCCCCCAAATGGTTCTCCATCACCCATTCCCGCTTTCTTTGCTGACAAGCGCTGTTTTGACCCCAAGCTCACCCTGAGGGTTGTTTTTAGATCAAGATCAACAACCCAAGGGAAAGAACAAGGATTTATTTGGGGGCTCCCTCAGGTTCACAGGAACAGTATCAAAGGCAAACATATCCGTAACCAGAAGAGCCATGTGCTCGTCTTTCAGCCCAGCACAGCCAAACAACGCAAACACCGCCTGAATTCCCCAGCACATCCCAAGGAATACAGCTCCCCTGAGGAGGGATGACCCAGCCAGCCCCCTTCCCCACCAGATTCACACCCTGCGCTCCACATCCCCAGCCTCTCCCAGCACCCACCGGCACCTATTGTTCCTCCCGCCGGCATCCACGGACAAGCTCCGGCAGCACCGCTCTCCCAGCATGCACGAAACGCGCTCGCATTCGAGAGCGACACCAGCCCCAGTCCCCTCTTGTACAGTTTGTACCGGGCAGCTGTTTGGGTGTCAAACCCCGCTCCCCTCGCTGTGGTTTACCCTTTCTCGCTCTGGGGCTTGCAGCACCTCCAGGTGCAGTTTCCAGCCCAGCTGCAGCGGTGCAAAAGAAATCCCTGACCAGGGGAAGTGGGGAGGCCACCAAGGATTGCTTTGGTCACCAGCAAACAGGAGCAAGATGGGCAGAAGCTGCCCTCCAAATGTGCAAACAGCAATAGGTGTTGATCACCCCATTAATTGTGAAGGAGCCCAGAATGGCAGAGCGAGGCGCAGCAGGCAGGGAGCCCAGGAAGCCACCTGCAAAGCCAGCAGCGGTGCAGAGCCGGTGGCACCTGGGGTGGAGCAGGCAGAGGTGGCCCTGGTTTCTCCAGGGCATGGCTGCAGTTGAACCCTCTAGCTCATTTTGGAAGTGAGATGTTTGCAAGCTGTGGGAAGTTTTCCAGTTGGAAAACAGGCAGGAGCCAAAGCACGTTCGTTTGAAGGGCACGATGGAGTGAGCTGAGCCAGGCAGCATTTCCCCACTCAGGACAGCCATGGGACAGTGGTGGGGTACGCTCCCAAACCCTCCAGCTGGGCTGATGTGCTGCAAGCCCAGGGCAGTGGCGATACGACAAGCTCATCCCTGGGAGTGACCATCCAGGACTGAGGCAAATGCAGGCAGGAGAACGTTCCAGCTCCCCACAGAGGGAAGGATGGCGCCGCGCTGGGGAAGAGGGCAGACACTTCCTCTTGCCGCAGGGTCCCAGCGGCGACAACCCGGCCTCCCAGGTCCCTTTTCCCCTGCAGAGTGCGGGCACGGAGAGCTGAGTGAGAGCTGCAGGGTCTTGGCGGGGGGGGGGCGGGATGGAGAAGCAGAGCCCTTGGCCCACCATGGGCACTGCAATCCAGCTTGCAGGGGCGGCTTCTGCCTGGTCTTGCTGGCCTGGCAGCAAGGCAGGACCAGGGTAAAGCCCAGCCTCACCCCTCTGCCCCAAGACCACCAAAGGCCAACAGTAAAAACCCAACCGGCTACAACATCCACACCTGGCACCCCTCTGCTCCCCGTGGGACACACGTACGGATGCAGGATGCCGGGACCCTTCTGCCCCCGAGGGGGTCGGCTTGTTTGCCGCGGGCTGGCGGCAGCACTCCCCGCTTCAGGCAGCACCTGCGAGCGTGCCCCGGCCCCGGAACCAAACCTCGGCGCTGCAACAACGGCAGAGCCCCGGCACCGGCGGGAGGGAGGGGAGGACGGGACGATGCTCTCGGGCAGAGCGGGAGCGGGCAGGGACCCGGGCACCCTCGCTGCGGCTTCGCGGCTGCTGCCGCTTCCGAAGGGTGCTGCCAGCCCTGCTCGCGGGGAAGGGGAAAACCCACAAAACAAAAACAAACCGGCACGCTCGCTTGTTTATCTGGCCATCGGCTCCAGAAAGTAGGTTAGGGCTTTCCTCCGGGGCAGGGGAGCGGGGAGCGGGCAGGGGAGCGGGCAGGGCCCCCCCCCCGCCCCGCGGTTTCCCCTCCCCCCGGGGCGCACAGCCGGCTGACCCCGCCGGGACACGCACCCACTTCCCCCGTGATGAAGAGGAGGAAGAGGAGGAAGAGGAGGGTCCCCCCCCACCCGTCCGGGCCGCCCGCCCCGGGGGCGCCGGGAGGGCGCGGGGCACGGCCGCAGCCCGGGCAGGGGGATCCGCGCCGCTCCAGCCCGGCAAAGGGCCCCTGGGGGGCGGGGGCCCACCCCCAGCGGGCCCGGTACCCCGGGCCGGGCAGAGCGGCCGCAGGGCGGAGGAGGAAGCTGGCGGGACGCGGCCGGTCACAAAGCAGCAACAAACCGGACGGCCGGGAAGCGAAGCGGAGGCACCGGCGCCCGCCCCACCCGCCTCGCTGCCACCCTCGGCCCCGCTCACCTTGGCGCGGCGCGGCCCCGCTCCCGTTCCCGCCGGCACCGGCCGCCGCCTCCACCTGGGCCGGGCGGGGCCTGGGGGGGCCGCACGGGGGGGCGTGGCTTCCGGGGGGCGGGGCTCACGGGGCGGGGCCGTCACGGGGGGGCGGGGTCTCCGCCCGGGGTCCGCCCCGCAGAGCGTCCGCCCGCCGCGTCACGCGTGGGTGCGCCCGCGCGTCCCCGCCCCGCGGCCACGGGGCTGCCGGCCCACAGCGGGGCGATGGGCCCCGCGGCACCGGCGGCTGGGCGCTGTTAGGACCGGGCACTTATCGATCACTATTAGGACAGGTCACTTTTAGGACCGGTCACTATTAGGATTGGCCGCTATTAGGACCGGTCACTATTAGGACCGGTCACAATTAGGACCGGTCACTATTAGGATCGGCCACTATTAGGACTGGTCATTATTAGGACCGGCCACTATTATGATCAGCCACTATTAGGACCGGTCACTATTAGGACCGGTCACTATTAGGACAGGTCACTACTAGGACAGGTCACAATTAGGACCAGTCACAATTAGGATTGGCCACTATTAGGACCGATCACAATTAGGACCGGCCACTATTAGGACCGGTCACTATTAGGACTGGTCACAAGTAGGACAGGTCACTTTTAGGACAGGTCACTATTAGGACCGGCCATTATTGGGACCAGTCACTTTTAGGACCGGTCACTATCAGGACAGGTCACTGTCAGGGCAGGTAACTATCAGGACCCCAGGGCATGGTCCCTGACCCCACTGCTCCGCAGTGGGGTGCCCGGCAGCTGGCGGGTGTGGTGCAGGCTGGCGGGTGGGGGCTGGCAGGGTGGGGGCTGGCACGCCCCAGAGGCCACCGTGGGCCTGGGCACGTCCTGCAGGATCCAGGTGACGCAGAGCCAGGCTGGGCCTGTGGGCAGCGGCTGCAGAGCCAGTCGTGTTGGCTTTCGTGGTGGTGACTCGTCCAGAGCTGAGCCCCTTCTCCCGTCGCCCGTGGCACTGGGTCGCTCTTCTTCCACAACAGCCTCACACTCAGCTTCCTCCCATCCCTACGGAGGAGATTGGATGCCGGCAGGATTTGGGGCGCTGAGGAGGCACCTTTATAGGCTGGGTTTGGCATGGCTACATTGCTGAGGCCTTTATATGGGAAAATATGCCCTGTTTTTTGCCGCAAAATAAATTCTTGATTCAAGACTCACTGCAGGTCTCAGGTGAGCGTGGACTGAATTTACAGCCCGGAGCAGGCAGGACCAGGAATTCACTTTGCCTCGCTATTCAAAACTGCATTTTTCCTTTATCTTACCCACACAGGGACACTTCAAGCAAGCCCACTGTGCTAAAACTGTCCCTGGGTGCTGCAGGTCGGGTCCGGCTTGGATTCACTGGTGTCTAGTAGGGCATTGGGCTCCTGCTTGCAGTGGCCCTCCACCTTCCACTTCCATGGGTTCTTGCCCAACAAATCTGCTCCCGGTTCCTGGTAGAAAAAAGGGTGGAAAAAGCTTTCAGTTCCTCCCAGCTCCTTTGAAGTTGTGTTTTGAAGCAGGTGGAAAAGGGGAGAGTCCAGTGGGTGCCGGGGTGTGGGGCTGGTCACGGACGCCCTGACACGGGCTGTGCCATGGGGCGGGTGGATGCTCCCTGCCCGTGACTCCGGGGTGAGGGAGGGGTGAGGTGGGGGTGTTTCCAGCTGCAAGTGGCAAGCAGGGACCCATGCCAAGATGCCAGGCACCGACTTCTCCCTGCGTCTGGGAGGGGACAGATCAGCCTGGGACAAACAATGGCCGACAAAATGCATCTCTGCTGTGGTCCTGTCTGCAGCCCGCTCCAAAGCTGGGACCTGCAGGATGTGTCCTTCTGCGGAGGAGCCAGGCAGAGCCCTGTGTGGGCTGGTGAGGCCGACGGAGGGAAAGAGAGGACGGCGACTGCCACCTGTGCAAACGCTGCAGAGCGTTGGGCAATAAGGAAGTGAAAGAAATGACCGAAAATCCCCCAAGGCAGCAACGTCAGGGCGTTGCGTCAGCGCACTGGGGAGATGCTCTGCAGAGCATTTCCCTCTGTGGTGCAACCCGCCCCACAGTCTGGCCCGGCCAGAAATGTCCAGGCTGGCCTGTCCCCAAAGGAAAGCAGGGAGGGGACATGGCGCTGCACACCCCAGTGTTGGGAGACCCTGGTGCTGCTGGGTGACTTGCTGGGAGCCCCCAGTGTGATGTGCCAGGCCCAGGGCTGGGACATATCAGCAGGAGCCATCCCTCCCTGTTACACCATGAAATCCTCGCGGGTGGGATGCGTCCCCAGCAGCATGGGGCCAGGCAAGGTCCTGCTGCTCACTGCCTGCCCAAGGGAGGTGGCTGCTGCCAGGGCAGGTCCGGTCCCTGGACATGGAGACACACAGCACCACCCATCGGCGAGGAGATCTGAGCAGCATTGGGCTTCATTAGAAACTAAAGCCAAGGTTTCAGGACATTTTAAAGAGGATTTTCAGAGGCAGGCTGAGCCCTGCTTCCCTTGGCATTGGTATCCCTGTAGGAGGACTTTTTCTCAGATGATTCAAATATGTTTAGGAAGAGGACATTTGCTTTCAGGGCAGCTGTGTGTTTTTTTCCTCCCAAGGATGGTGGAGCACAAACCTGGGTGCCAGTGGGGCTGTGACAGGGGGCATGAGCCCAGCTGTTCCACTGCAGGAAAGCTGATGGAGCAAGGAGGCTGCCTGCTCCCCAGGGAGAGGGACCCCTGCCTCCTGTGAGGTTTGACCCCCCCACCACTCGCCAGCCACCCTCTGTCCCTGGCAGGGCCACACAGGCAGATGGAGTCAGCATTCTGAGGTGTGCTGGGGCTGAATGGAGACAGGGAATGGCCTTTTGGGTGGGCCCCTGCCTGCCGAGGGGTTCTAGGAGCCTGGCACCAGCTCTGGTGACTTTTCAGCAAGCACAGGGATTCTTGGGGCTAAAGAACCTGGTTTTCACAACCTTGTAGTTTTTGTGTTGTAAAAACCCCATGCTTCCATCCTGGGGCTGCAGTTCCAGGTTTCCTTGTCTTTCTAACACATCAGCCACTTCCTAAAACATCTCAGTCCAGGTTCTCCCAGAGTTTTTTCCCCTTGTTGGCTCTTTGCAAGCCAACCCCCCTCTGGGTGTGAGATCCCCTGGCTTGTCTTGAGTTACTCCCACATGCAGGTGGATGGGTCTGTGTCCCTCCAGCCCCTCCGGGAGCCTGTCCCCCCCATCCCCTCATCCCCTGGCCTCTTAGGACACAACCTGGGGGGAAAAGCCCATTGTGGAGAGGACATATCATGCCCCAGCCCTCACTACCGGTTTGGACCCCACCAGGTCCTGCTCTCATTCTGTCTTATTTTACTTTGGGTTAAAAAATGCCCGTCCCTGCTGCCACCATCACCTCGGCTGGCTGCAAGCCAGCACAGCCCCTGGGCAGGCAGCTGCCTGCTGGGCCAGCATGGAAGCAGCCCGGTGCCGGGGCTGGCTGCCTGCAGCGCTGCCGTTCCCCATGCGAACGGCAGAGGCCAGGCCGTGGCCGCGCTCAGGCACCGCTGGGAGCAGGGTGGAAGCTGTTCCCAGCAGCAGCAGAGGATGCTCAGCCTCTGCCATCGCCCAGTGCTCCCTTCCCTCTCACCCCCCTGCTGTCCCCCTGCCCCATCCCCATCGGTGCCACGTCAGGCGTCACGGCTGCCACCCCTGCCCAGCCCCTGAGGGACACAGGGCACCCTGAGACCACCTGGATCTTGTTGCTTCACCCAAAGATGGGGGAAGTTTTTCCTATCAGGCAAACTGGGAAGCCAGGTCTGGTTCTGTGAGGGCAGAGCGGATGGAAAAGCCCCCCCAAGCCTTTCCCATTGGTATCACAGTGCTGGTGGCAGCGGTGCCACCCAGCTGTGCGGCAGACAGAGCTTGTCATGACGTTGTCCTCTGCCCGTCCCTGCTGCTCCCCTGACCTGGCCATTGAGGGGCAGGGAGATGGGAAGCAGCACCCATCACCGTGTCGTGCTCTGTGGCTGCTCCAAGCTCAGTCACCTTCACAAACGCAGGGATGCTCCTGCTCACCTCCAAGCCCACAGCCTGGGGAGCTGGAGGACCCCAGCTCCCATCTTCAGAGGCACTGTCAGCCCCGGGTCCTGACCGACCCACCTTAGCAGTGCACAGACTCCTCCAGACACAGATATTAGTGGGAAATTTGTATTTTTAGCCCCTTCCAGCACTGTTTCCTCTTGCCCTCCCTGCCTCCTCAGCCAGCCTATGGTGGGAAAGCATTAAGAAATAAAACAATATCAAATGCAATCAAAGGCAGGCTGGTGGGAGTTTGTCTTTTGGGGTTTCCTTCTCTTTTATTGCTTTCCCAAAGAATAAACATTTGGGAGCGCTCTGGGGTGATTTAGTAGAGCAGGAAAGGGCAGGAGGCTGGGAGCCGCCTTCTCCCTTTGGCAAATCTGACAGGATGATAGTCCAGCTTTGGGGATTTTCCTTCCAGTAGAAATGACTGCCCAGTCAGAGGATAAGGCTGGGAATAGCGTGGCTTGATGGGGAGGATACTTCGTCCCCCAGCACCGGGGCTGGGGTCAGCGGGAGCTGCTGGGACAAGGGCTGGGGAGGGGGGGGAGGAGGAGGGATTGAAGCGAGTGAATTCACAACAGCGCAGAGGAAGTGGTGACCTTTGAGAAGCAATCTTCCTTGCCCGCTGCTATTTATCCAGCCTTCCCAGCGCCTCCTTCTGCCGAGCCCGACCTTGTATGCACAGGCCAGGCTGGAAGATGCTGGGCTGCCCTGGTGCTGAGCTGTGGCTGTCTCCTGTCCAGGGGTGGTTCTAGTTTGTGGAGCTGAATGCGACGTTTACTGCTGGAACAGCAGATCTGCAAGAGGCGGCACCTTCCTGCCTGCTGGGTGTCCTTGGGCAGGCAAGCTGGGAGAAGGCGTCCATTCGTCCCCGAGCATCCCCCTTGCCTTGCCTACCTCCTCCCTGCCGCTGCTTGGACTGCGGGATGAGCTGTGCCTTGGCTCAGTGGATCCACACCCGGCTGAGCAGAGGCTGCAGCGCGGTGTTTACCTGGACAGCCGTCTGCATTCACCTTCGGAGGGGTTACCTGCCTGCTGCCGGCGCCGCGCCAGGCTGCATCCAGCAGCTGGGCTGGTGCGGGGAGCAGAGCTCCAAGTGGTGGAGCAGGACAGCCCCGGCCCTTCTTAGCTGGGGAAGGGCTGGGGCCGTGGGGGCTTCAGCATCCCTCGATGCAGCACCCACGGGGAGATGGGTGCTTGATAGAGAGCAAGGCCGGACTGCCAAAATAGCCACATCCCCAGTGCATTCTTGTCAGCACCCACATCTCCGCTGCCACCCTGTCTCTCCATAAGGCACCCCAGAATCTGTAGACACATCTCTGCAGACACCCCAACCCTGCAGGCACCCCTCTCTGTCATCACCCCGATGCCTCTGCCAGCCTCTGGTCCCAAAGTGGACCATGGCATGGGTGGGTTTTCACGGGCGGGGTGAGTGGCCACTGCCCCACTGACCCCCCCGCCCAGCTGTCATCACTAGGATTATTGTTTAAATCAGGTTCCCAAAGCTGACGGCATGATTTCCAGGACCTGCTCCCTGCCTTTTGCACCCCCTTGTCATCCACAGAGCTAGTGCAGATGTCACCCGGTGCCCCAGCAGATGTGGACCAGGGATGCTCTGTCACAAGGGACAGAAAGCAGCTCAGTGGAAAGTGCCCGGCTGCATCCTGTCAGCAGGCAGGGCATGGGCAGGGCACGGGCAGGGCACAGGCAGGGCGGCGAGCGGCCGGGCAGTCGGCCCCAGCCCTGGGGAACAGCGGCAGCACCATGGGGCACACAAAGCCACGCGTCCCCCAAGCAGCACCGAGACCTCAAAAGGCATCTATAGGACTATATTATATGCAGGTAGATATAAAATATATTGTTAAATCCTGAGCATAATCATAATTTGCTGGTAGCAGTGTCCCAAGTGATGCACAGCTCTTGGCAGATAGATGAGACATGGGCTTTCTTAAGTTTAAAATACCTGCCCATGCCCTGCTGGGCTTTTTGTCCGGCCAATTTTTTCTTCCACCAAGAAACCAATAAAAATAAGTGCAAGTATTTGTAGTTATTTACTGAAATATCTAAAGAAAATAAATGAGAATCAAACTATTGCTTAGAAAAGTATCTCCCAAACAAATCCCTCTGCTATATAAATATAAAACCACAACAATGCGGCAGAGCCTGATGATTATTTTATTTCAGGAGCTATTTGGAACATCAGCCTCAAGACTGATTGAATACACAGACAACAGCATCTGCAGGGCAGCAGCCTAAAGCTTTCCCTTAAAGCAAATATACCTGTCAGGCAATGAAAAGGATTTGCAACACGCAGCAATAGATGGCCCATCTGCGTGGGGATGGGAATCCTCCCAGCGGCAAAGCCGTTCGGTTCGGGTGATCTCGTGGTGGTTAATGCGCTCGGCGACAGGAATGTGCTTTTTACTGGTTTGTTCCCCAAAGAAAGGGGAGCCTGCGCTCCTTAGCATGGGGATGGCCATTGCCCCCCATGCCCCCAAAAATACCCCCCCTGGGCTAACGTGCATGGACCCAGCAGCAAGTAGAGGGAGGCCCATCTTTTGGGCATGGTGCCGGCTCTCCGGGGAACCTGGGAGCCCCTCGATGCCTTTGGTGCTGCTTCCCTCCCCAGCACCCAGGGGGGTCCTGCAAAACCAGAGGGCGATTTGCCTGGGCTGGGGGCTGCAGGTCGTGTCCCCCATCACCCCCCAGGTCCCTGGCAGCGGGGCCAAGTGCTTTTGGGCATGGTGGGACCAGCTCCTGTGCATGGGGCAAGCGTGGTTTCCCAGTCATCCCCACTCCCTTGGGTCCCAGCGGGGGACGAAGAGGAAGAGGAGGCAGCTTGCCCCCCCTCCCAGACACCCTCCTCCTCCTCTTGGTCCTCTCCCCCATCCTCCCTCTGCCCTCAGCTTTGGTTTCTCTCAAGAGTGCTTGGGAGAAGAGAAACCTGGCTGTAAATTAGCCAGGAGGATTTTTCAGTCTGAGATGTGCACTTCCCCCCACCCCCCCCCACCCCAGCGATGTTATTTCATCTCGCGGCTGCCAAACTCCCAGGAATTAATCCCGGCCGGCGCTGACAGCGTTTACATTCAGCGCTGCTCAGATAAACCATATCAGCCGGCGCAGCTGAAGAGGAGCCGAGTGCGGAAGGAAGGGCCGGCTCCTGCTCAGTGTCAGCCCCACCAGAGCGGGATGATTTTTTCCTGCTTTGTTTTTTTTCCCCGGAGGCTTTGCTCTGAGCAAGGAGCCGCCAAAAGCCCTGCACTGGTCAGGGTGGCCATGGGGCGGTTGGTACAGCAAAGCCTGGGGCTCCTGGCTGAAGGAGCTGAAATTCTCGATGCAGATAATGGAGAAGAAGAAGGGATGTGTCCTTCAAGCCGGTGGGAGCCTCGAACCTCTGGAGGTTTCTCGCCCTGTGCCACCCAGCACACGAGGGAGGACTGCTCCTCACCGCCAGCTCCTGCGGGCTGGGTTTTAATAAGTATTTGTGCAGTGCAGTTATTGCATATTCTCTTTTCTAATCTCCCCCTTGCAGATGTTTTTCTGTCTGTGCCTCGCAGTAACCTCCTGGCTCTGTCCTTGGTTGTCACTGGGCGTCAGCGGGATACGGACACACAGTGGAAACGTGCCACCTCCAAGCCAAATCTGCACCGGGATCATGAAGCCACAATTTCCCTGGCATCTGGCGGGTGCTGGGCAGGGGGCACTGCACCCCGTGGTCGGTGGCGTGGGGTGGACGGGCTTTCCCGGGGCTAGAGCACAGGAGACAGGCTGGGAGCACACCCCATGCCTTGCCTTTGCTATCAAATCCCCCTCTCCCTCCACTCCCCCAGCCCATAAAACATCACCGGGGCCACCAAGGTGGTGTCTAAGAGCTGGATCTCTCCCAGCTCCCTCTGGTGAGGGTTGTCTCCTGGAAAGCAGCGTTCCCACGCTATGACACTTGGAAACAAGGTGGTTTTAGCCCCCCACCCCGAGGCACAGGGAAGCAGGAGGGTGTGAGCCCATCACCCCAGTGCCTGGTCCAATTTTCCAGTGTGCCACAAGCCTCGGCCTCCTACCCTGTCTCCTTTTCCACCAACACTTGCAGAGCACTGGCATGGCCGTGGGGTCTGGGTCACGGTGCGATCGTCACAGCCACCCCGAAGTGACGGGATCTGGGGGTAAATATTAGTACAAAGTGAAGGGCTGTGTACATATTTCCTCCCTGCAAGGTAAATGCTGAAATTCCCGGCTCCTTTTCAACAAGCCGCTGGAAAAAAACCAGCCCCGTGTCAGTGCCCTCCGGCCACCACTGGTTCTGGCCAGTCTCAGCCCAGGGTGCAGAGGTCTAGGAGATTCATGTGCCCACCACCACCTCCCCACTCCTGAGCCAGCCAGTCCTTTTGCTTGTGGTTTCCAAGCCAATGTTTCCCATCTGGAGCATAGCAGCGTGGGGGCTTTGCTGACTGTTTGTTTCCGCCTGGAAGCGTATACAGGATGCGGTGGAGACTCCGAGGAGGGCTTATTAATTGCATTAACAGCACCAAGTGGTTTCCCCCCCCCAAAAAAAAGGATGCAGCGGGAGAGGACAGATTGAACTGGGCAATTATTCCCCTCCCCACATGGGTTGGCCTTTGGTTCCCTTCTCCATGGCTGTGGCTGGTTGGACTTGCTTTGGCTAAGCCATAGGGGAAGAAATAGGCTCCCTTGCATGACCATCCCAGTCCCTGTAGCTTGGGGACCCTGGACCAGCTCAAATGCCCACCCACACAAGAGCTACCCCACCACATGCAGGGCTGGAGAACTTCATCATTGCCCTCAGCCCTACAGGAGACAAGCCAGCATCAGGCTCCCCAAGACCCCAGGCAGCCTCCAAGGCACCGATCTCTGCCCTCCTCCTCCTCACACCCCACGGAGCTCCGCCCCCAGCTTCAGACCGAGGTCCTAAGCTGGGATTGCTCCCCTTGAAATTGGTTGTGGCCAGGTGCTGGTGGTTTCTACCACCCTGGTGGGACGAGCTTTCCCTTCCCTGAAAGCCCGTCCTGACTTGTGCTGATCTACTTGGCATCAGCAGAGCAGAGCACAGTAAAAAGGATTGCTTGGATTTCTTTTCCAAGCCTTACAAATGGGGCTTATGGGACCATAACACGCGTCTGTCTGTCTGTCTGTCCATCTGTCCTCTGCCAACAACATTGGAAAGGTTGGCCAGCGGCAACCAAATTTGACGGAGCTGTCAAATACATCACAGGCCTGTTTTACAAAAGAGGGAGCTGGAAAGACCCACGGAGGGAAACCACAACATGACCCAACTGTGCTGGGACCCATCCCACTGCAAAGCGATTTGGCTGCAGCAAGAAGCACGGGAGGAGCCTCCTGGGGCAGAGGCACAAGAAAACTTGGCTTCTGCTGCTCAGGGCGTCATTTGTTATTTTTAAAGGCTGGGATCTATCTCACGGTCCTCGAAGATCATGGTTGCTGCATCTTGTGGCCTTCATCATCATCATCACAGGTTTCGTGTCCAGCTCTGCCCCGCAGCCTCCTGCAGCGGAGAGGAGCCTTCACCTCGGTGTCTGCTCGGATTCACGTGCCATGGAGACTGCGCATCAGCCTTAGGATGTCTGTCAGGGGAGGTCCCCGGCTGGTGCAGCTGCATGCATTTGGGGCTGGCCAGGCTGGTGAAGACACGGGAACAGCTCCTGATTCAGGGAGAGCCCCCAGAGGTTTGCATACGTACCTGGAAGCCAAGCAAAGAGCCCGGAGGAGGAACAGACCTTCCCCTTCTCGCTGGAGCCCATCAGTAAAACGCCCCCGGCCACCTCTACCACTCTTGGTGCAGAAGGGCAGCAAAGGGCACATCTCCTCCCTTCGCTGCTGCTTTCCAGCCACAAAGCTCCCTTGCTGGTACCCCGGAGCGAGCAGGCACCCACAGACATGCCCGACCATAGGGCAGCCCCCGCACCCCCCAGCACCTCCCCAGACTCACAGCCACCCCGCCGGAAAGAAACCAAGAAGAGCTGGAGGGGTTTGATTGATTTATCCACTGAAGATACAAGTTTCAGTTTAATAACACCATTCTGTCCGGTTACAAACATACTAAAAACCTACAAAAAGAAAAACAAGTTACACCCATTGTACACGAAACGGCATGTATAAAACCAGCACGGAAGCGCCGAAAAACACGTACATGAACGGTATCCGCAGCAGTTAACAGGAAAGACACGGAGTTACATCAGACCACGCCGGCTCATGTCTGTGGGTCACGGTGGGACTGGTTAAAGACATACTAACGATTAGAGACAACTTCAGCTATGGAAAATAATTAGTGTCGTGGTCTGTTAAATAGGTCAGACCCAGGCAGGTGTTCTTATCCCTCCCTTTCTGATGAGTTGGTCCCAAGTGAGCTCATGGGTTTCCCTTCCACCCCTCTGTCTGGCCCCACTGGTGCTGGCCCCGAGCAGTCCCCGCACCGACATCAGTGCCCCAGGGCGGCTTCCCTACGGCAAGGGGCACGGAAGGCTGAGCTCTGGCCAGCCAGCCGAAATCTGGTCCCCACTGAAGTTGCTGGGCACCTCCCCAGAGAGCAGGGGGATGCTGCGATCCCCTTCGCTGGGGCAAACTGGAGCAAACTGGTAGAGATGCAAGAGGAGTCCCCTGGGATAACCTGCGGCTCGGCTGCCTCAGGGATTTGTCTCACCAGAGAGAAGATGAGGGCGGTGGCACAAGGTCCTTAGGGGTTCCTTGCCCAAACAGCTCTGGTGGCGTCGGGGTGTCTCTCTAGCTGGCCGTGTGTATATGGAGCTATACCTGCTGAGAGCGCTGGCCATGGGGGGGGGGGGGACAGGGTGGATGGGATTTGGGTCCCATCCCATATCCAACACTTCCTTCTCCCTCCGGCACTGAGCGCCCGCTGACCAAATGTGGCATTGACCATGGGGCTGGGGGACACAAGCTGGTTGATACGAGTGGTTGTCCCCAAAGGGAGCCTGGATGAGGGGCTCAAGGGGCGGACCCTGCCCTGGGGACACCAACCCCCACCGCTCACTCAGCATTCATCTGCTGCTGGCAGAGGACACAAAGACTTTCCCACCCAGGTCGTGGGTCCAAGCCCAGCCCTGATGCTAATGCAGAGGCACTGGCTGAGCCAGGGGCCAGATCCTGCCCTGGTTACAGGGCGGCAGCGCTGAGCTGAGCTTGGCTGGCTTACACAGGGGCAACCGCAACAGCACGGGCATCACAGAGGAGCAGAGTGAGCAGGAGCAGTCCGGCAGCATCTCTGGGGAAGGGGGACACAGGGTTCCCCCCCAGGGAAGGGGAGAGACTGGCCAGTCCCCAGCACGTGCTGGCGCCATGCTCTGAGCCCCCAGCTCCTCGCCCGTGAATTTTGGGGGAACAACTTTGCAAGTCGGTCCCTACCTGCCACCACTGGGGAGAGCAAAGCTGAGCCCAAAGCGCATGTGGGCAGCGTCCTTATCTCAGCCCAAGCACACCGGGAGGCAAAATGCCATGCCCTGGTGAGCGGAGCTGAAGGGAAGGGGGAATAAGGGGGTCCCCAGCCTGCTGCGGTGGGTTTGGGGAGGCGGGGAGCGATGGGCGGTTGGTAACAGGGAGCAGCTGTGAAGGCGTGCGCGCCGGCAAGCCGTGCTCAGAGCCAAGACCTGGCCTCCCGTTCTGCTCTTCCACACAGCATTTATTAGCCCTGTCACTCTGGAATGGTGTTTTTCCTTTTTTCTGTTCATTTTCATCTCTCCCCAGATGAGAATTTTCCCCGATTTAAGCAACGCCTGCTCTGCTGCGGGCGGCGAAGAGGGGGCGTTCGCTTTATCTCTGTCTCTTCCCCTCGCGAGCTCTGCCCCAGCTGCCCTCCCCGCTTCATCTTACTTCCTACAGAGATGGTAAAAATAAACATGTTTTTGTTTGCATATATTCAACTGGCCTGCAATTTGGCTGATGGGGGGCGGGGGGGGCCTCCTCGAGGGACAGCAGCTGCACGCATCTGGATTTGCTTTAGAAAAATGTGCCTGGAAAAAAACCCAAGCCCAGCACATACATGCGTGGGCACACGAGGTCATGGCTCAGTTTTTTCCTACGGATGCAAAAAAACCCCCCCCAAACCAAACCAAACAAACCCACCAAGCCCCTTTCAAAGGTGAAGTGGGGGGACCTCACTGCTGCTCCCCCAAAGCCAAGGCACTCGGGTGGGTTGGGCATGAACATGGGGACTTCCCAGCCACCCCAAAATCACTTCCCTGCTGATTGCGACCAAGCCCAATTTTGGTTGTGGGAAGGGAGAGGGAGGGTTTGCCCTAAAAAATAAAATTCCCACCTGAAGTATATGAACCTCGAAGGTTAATGTGTGAACCGCGTCTAAAGAGGAAACGTCCCCTGTGGAAACATCCCTGGCTCAGCATCTGCAGAGCACGGAGAGGGCATGAACTCATTGAAAATATGCACTGCTGGCCCCGAGGTTTTGGCAGAAATTGGTGTGGAGCTGCGCTTGTGAGAGCCTTATGATGCACCCAAAAAAAAAATTCCTAACAGTCTTGCTCCAAGCTCGCTCTCCGGTCTTGCACTGGAGCAAAGTCAATGACTCAACAGGTCTTCTCCTATCTGCATGGGCCTAATCCTGACACCAGCCAGCAGCTAATGCTTGGAAGATGCCTCCACCAACTCTGCAAGGGACAAGCAGCTGCTGCGACACATGGACCTGAGCCAGAGGCATCAGCTGCTGGCACCTTCACTGGTGCAGACTGGTGGGCTGAATTTCAGGGGTGCTGGCCCTAAATGCCAACCCACCCCATCAGCGAAGTGCCATCACTTGTCACCCTGTGCCTGTCCCTTCCTTTTATAAAGCCCTTGACTTTGCACGCTGCCATGCCAAGGACAGCCTGCACCCTGAGCGGTTATTACTACCCAACCCTCTATGTATGCCCAGGACGCGCGATCACCCCTGGCTCCATCGCTCCTCTATGCCTGTTTTACTGTGGAACATAGCGGGGAAAGACCTGCGAGGCCAGAGAGAGTGGTTGTGGTGGCATTAGTGGAGTCCTGGAGCTATTTTGGGACTAAGACTGGTCCCAGGGCTCTGCAGGAAAGCGAAGGAGTGCTGGGGAATGCAGCCAAGAGGTTTACAGCCCTCCCCAAATCCCCCTTTGCCCAGAGCCAGGGCACAGGGCAACGGCACAAACTCCGGGTTGTGTCTAACCAAGCCCAGAAGGACAGGAGAAGACATCTCCCCCGCTGCTGCTTTGAGCGGTGGTCCTGGGGGTTGCTGCGCCAGCATCATGGCATGGGCGATGGAGGGAGCAGGGCTGGGGTCTGAGGTTTGCCCCTGTGTACCAGCTCCCAGGGATCCCAAGCAGAAACCTGTTGTTAGAGCCAGCAGAGGTGGTGCCAGGGCTGGGGGGCAGAGGAACCCCTTGGCATGGAAGCAAAACACCAGGAAAAAAGCAAAAAACCTATTCCCTGGGGATGATTAAAAGCACAAACTAACTGGCTGTGGTTGAGCAAAGCAGGAGTTTCTGGCTGGCTGCTCTGGAGCAGGGAGGTCAGCCCTGGGGACAGGTACTGCTGCCCCCTCCAGCAGTGTCCCCGTGGCAGGGGGATGTCCCCAAGGGCAGCCACTGGGATCCCAGCCAGGCCACTGGGCTTGCTGCCTGCCAAGCCGATATCCAGGATCGGAGCTGGTCTCCCCCGGGAAGCTGCCAGCTCTCGAGGGCAGCAGTGGAGTGAGGCCAGAGGAGATCTCAGAAGGGACCCTCCCTGCCGCTTCAATGGGTAACATTGCTCTTAACACTAGGGCTTTAAAAGTAACAGAAACATTTTGGGAAACATCGGGTGGCAAGGCTGCCAAAACTTCCTAGTACATCTGATGCTTCAGCCCCAGTCCTTTGGCAATCAGTCCCCAGAGCATCCTATAAATCCAAGCACACGTGTGCAGGAGGCAAGGGGGCTGTTCCTCCTCCCTTTTTTTGTAACCAAAGGGGAAACTGATGCAGCAAATCCCAGCAGACTCACCCACAGCTTCAGGAGGAGTTGGTGTTGGAGGCAAAAGGAGTGCTGCGAGCCCTGCGGCCACGTCTCATTTGGGGGGGGAGGGGAGAGCCCTTTCCAGGCACAGGCAGGAGCACTGCCAGCCCCCGAGGAGGGACACAGCTCCTGCGGGGGTTTGATTTCTACCAGGCACTTTATTTGAAGGAGCCCAGTTTCACCAAGAGGGCAGAAAAATGCTCTATGTAACAGGTCATTTATTAATTTTAACAGAGCAGGGACCTTTCTTCACGCCCAGGAATCCCTCCTGCTACATCCACTTCATCTTTCTGCCTCCTGATCACAGCCTGAACCCCCCCTTCTCACCAGGCTGGGCAGAGTCCCCTCAGCCCTGCATCCCTGCACCACCCCGCCGCTGCCTGCCGGACAGACAGACCTACGTATGCCAGCTCCCAGGGCAATGGCACAACGCGTGCCACCCAAGCCCATCCTCACACACATCCCTGCTGCCCGTGGGAGCTGAAGGGAGGTGGGTGGGCTCACCAACTCCCCACACCTGGCACAGGGATCCCCCCTACACGCCGTGCTCCGAGCCACGAGGGGAGGCAGCCCAAAGGCATCCCCCTCCTTCCCCACTCTCTGAGGCTGGGGGAGCACGGCTCTCCCCCTGCCTCGCTCCCTCCAGCCCCAGGAGGGTTTGCAGCAGCCAGCCAAGAAGAGGGACCATGGATGACAGGAGGGGTGCGGGCTGCCGCCGGCCCCTAGTGCAGGGCGATGGGCAGCTGAGAGCAGCTCTGGCTGCAGCCATCAGCCCTGCTGCCCTGCCAGGTGAGTCGAGAAAGTGCAAAGCAAAGCATTTTCGGTGCCAGCTGGCCGTTCCCATAAGCATCGCGCCCCCAGAAGCAAGGAGTGAGGTTTACCCAGGGGCTTTGCATGGAAAACGAGGGTCGTGTCATTCATCAGCAAACGGGGCTGCACGTCACTGCCACACAACAGGGCTTGGGCAAGGGACTTTGAGATGGTGCAAGTGAGGCGCAGGATTTGGGAGGTGGTGATGGACAGGCAGGACAGTGAGATGGAGCCAACAACCAACGCTCTCCCCTCGCGCTCTGCATCCCCTTCCAGCATCCCCTGCAACTGCTTCACCCCAACCCACCCACACCCTTCGTGGCTCTATTTTTATTTTTTTTTTTTTGGCTTATTTAGTTTGTTTTTAAACCCCATGGAGATCAAATTGTGACGTGGCAGCTAACAGAGCTGGCCCTACTGGGCTCCCCAGACTGAGCGAAGATCTTGAGAAGAGACCAGAGTGAAGTCCTGGGGTGAGCGAAGCCCTCCCTGCCCCTCGCCTGGCCCCACCGGCCGCTCACAGGGTGGCGGTGGGGTACTGCGCCCAGCCCACCTCCTTGTACGCCGCTGTCACGTGGGTGTAGATGAGGGTCCTCATCTTGGTCCAGGCACCGTGCGCCTCCGGGGTGAAGTCGTTGGCGTATTCTTCAGCAATGACCTCCAGCATGACACCAGTGAGTTTCTGAAGGGAGGCAGACAGTGAGGGGTTAACTCTCCAGGGAGCGGCTAACAGCAAATTTAGCTTTTTCCTAAAAAAAAAAAAAAACCAAAACCCCAAACAAAAAAACCCCACCAAACTGAATTTAATCCTGTGGCTGAGTTCTGGGCATGACAACCGTCTGCGGGACAGACAGACATTGGGGAGGTCTGTTGACACCCTAGGGAAGAGAGAGCGCAGGTAAGCAGCCAGCCTGGGCAAGGGGAAGACTGAGACCCAGGCACGACGGGGGGCTGCTGCCAAGTTCAAATACCTCCCTAATTTGGGCACAAATTATTTAGTCCCTTCTATCATGCTCAGTTTCTATAAGAAGGGACATACGGCCACAACTGTGCCGGGGCGGGGGGGCGGGCTGCAGACAGGAGGGTTTCCCTGGGCAGGGCGAGGTGCTCCAGCATTGGCGGTGTTTGGGGATGGCGGTGTGCATGGGACAGCATCGCAGCAGGACACACAGCCATGTGGGGAGCAACCCCCACAGCCAGCCAACCTCCTCCAGCCGCAGACAGGCAGCACTGGCTCACCATGGCCCCCTCTTTCCTGCCTTCTTCCCAACTTCTAAAGCATCCCAGAGATTTATTTTTTTTTTGCTCCCATCCTTTACCTTAAAGTAGATGGGCTCCACTTTGTGCTTGAGGGCATGGGCCTTGCCCACCAGGGCCAGAACAGAGGAGACCTTTTCGGAGTCATTGATGTTCTCCACCACAGTGTTAATGGCACCCATGACCCGCCGAGCGTGCTTACGCAGTTGCAAGCTCCTCTCCATCTCCAGTGGGTCCTCCATGTGCTTGAACTGGCTGAAGTACTGCTTGGCTGATGGGAAGTTGACAAAAAACCTTTGAGAAAGAATAGACATGAAATACGATCAGGAGGACGAGAGCAGGCTGAGAGGTTAAAGCAAAGCATGGAGCGGTGGAGATGTTGGAAACCACCCCCTTGCATACAACACAGCTAGGGCTGGTTTTCTCATTGAATTTCCTGGGAGCTGTGGCATTCAGCTGCCTAAAAATCAGGAGGTTAATGCCTTTCTCCCCAGCCTTCCCCATCTGCTACAAGGGCATTGCAGCTTGATATTGATCTATGAAGTAGAGGCAAGACTGAGTTCTTGATAACCAGAGACTCCACTGAAGCATGCCAGAAGCTGTATATGTGCCCACATCCATCAAAACATCATGTCCTGTCTCAGGCAGCTGGAGATGAGCATGAAACCCTCTCTTTATCCCAGCCAGCCTCCCCTTCTTCCTCAGCCCCACAGCAGCTTCCTGGCCCCGTGGGCTTTATTCCTGCATTGCCACCCAAAATAGTCTCCCCATGCCCAGGATGCCCCCGACTTCCACAGATCAGCCCCACCTGCAAGTTCTCAGCCCCAAGCTCACATCCCTGCTCATCTATGCCAGGAGCCATTTCCCCCAGCACAAGGGTGCCCCAAACACCCAGGTGGTCCCTCTGAGCAGCTGAGCACCCTCTTTTGTGCAGGATTAAATCAACCCTGATGAGATGCAGCTGAAGCAAATGAAACTGCAGTTGCAGCTGATGTGCCGAGCTCCCTCGGGAGTTGGAGGGCTGGGGGGGTTTGAGGGGTACGAGGTGCAGGTCTGGGACCACCGATGCCAGTGCCACAGCCAGTCGCTCTCAGCAGCCAGGGCCAACACTCGAGTAGCGTTAACCACCCCCTTCCACCAGATTTACACGGGGGAGAACAGCAGCAGTGTTTGCTCCTTGCTTTCACACAGCTCCCTCCCTCCAACTGGGCTCTCCCTGCCTCCTCCTGGGCCCCCCTTCGCCTGGACAGGAGCCAGCAAAGGATGCTCAGGAGGTGGCAGGCAGCTCCCAGGGCTGTCCCCCGTTGTTCACTTTGTTCCCCACTCCAGACAGACACCCGGCTGCCTCCTCCCCTCTCCCAAGCTGCCGTCACCCCCTCCCCAAGCACCATCCCAAACCATGTGACCCCATCCCACCCCTTTTCCCAACCATCCCTACCTCCCTCCAGGACCAGGTGGGATCCTCTTCCCCACTCCACACATAATCACAATATTGAAGACCAGGCTCCTTTACCACTTTGTTATCCTCCTTTTCCCCCCTCCCTTCCTTCCCCCGCTCCGTTGGCTTGCGAAAGCTTGGGGGCATTGCCAAAGAAGCGGCGTGAAGCAGCGCCTGGACTGCACCGCCACTTCTGTTGCTTACCCGAGGCATCTGGGATTCATCAGACGGCCCAAAATAGGTTTTGGAGGTGTGAAGAGTGTGTGTCGGAAAGGGTGGGGGAGGAAGGAAGGTGGAAAGGGGGAGATAAGGTGTTGCTTTTAAAACCTGGAGGGGCCTCGTGACAAAACTCTTGTTATTGTGCAGCCTCCCCCCCGGCAAAGCTCCTCCTGACACATCTGGTCCCTATCAGGAGAAATAATTTCCAGGCCTGGCTGTCTCCAGCTCCTGTCACCACAGAGATGCTCAGTCCAGACCCTTCAGCTCAGAGCCATCAGAGAGGTGGTCGGGGATGGACACTGGTCCCCTGGCTGGGGGATGGAGCCGGCTGGAGCCATGCAGATAGCACTGTTTCCAGGACTCAAGGCTTCTGCCTCAAGCATTTCCCAACAGAAGGACAAGTGTTCCTCTCTGTTTTAATGGGACTATTTTTTCCTTCTGGCCCCAGCATCCTTCTCCCCCATCCCATCCCATCCCTCCCCACCTCTGGGCAAGGTGCTGCAGCCCACTAGCCCACAGCTCCACCCCACCATTGAGATCGATGCCCTCCAGCTATCCACAGCAAACATCCCTCCAAGGTCAGAGCTAAGGGTTTTGCCATTCCTGCTAGCAGATCTCTTCCCCCTCACCCTCCGGCTCTGGAAGGCATCCCCCCAGGTGCTGGCAGCAGGGGCTGCTGCTGGAAGTGGGACCTGCTGCCCACAGACCACCCCAAGGCAGGGCACGGAGGCTGCCAGCTGGTAAATGCACGCCTAAGCCTCTGCATCCCAAACCATTGGAAGTTCCCTGAAAAGCCCTATTTGATCTCAGCTCGAGGGCATGATGTCGTTGAAGACCCAGGGAATAAGCTAAGAAGAATTCCTGGTCTGAGCCAGGCTCTTTCAGCAGAAGGGGTACAGCAAGGGGGGGACCGACGCATCGCCAGGAATCACAGCATCCCTCCCCGCCCCAAGAGAAGGAGAGGAGCTGCTGGGGCTGATGCTCTCGAGCAGGAGCAGAGGCTTCACACCTCTCCCATGGCATCACCTCCACCTCTCTGCCGCTTTCAGCCAGCGACACCAGGAGCAAAGATTGATTAAACCCCAAAAAAATCCCTAACCTGGGTGAGACCAGGCCAGTGAAGGATCCAAATATTTGGGTTCCAATCTCTCCCCACTTGGCAGACCCTCAAGGTGATGCTCCCACGGGAGCTGAGCCCAGCACGCTGGAGGGATGCAAAACCAGCAAACCCCTGGCTCACGCGCTCAACCCCATCTGCTCGTTTTCATCGATGGAGAACTGAAACAGGGGAGCCCAAACCAGCTTTGCTTCAAGTTCAAAAGCAAATCCATGGCTGGCCAGAGACCTGCAGCCAGCTCTCCTTGGCCAGTGCTTCTGCAGGGCTGGGGAAAGGCAGGCAAGAACTTCTGGCCTAGAGCAAATATTTGAGTTGTCAAACCAAGAAAAAGGGGGAAGGAGGCTCGCTCAGTGGTAGTTGTTAATAAACAGAGAAGATTAATTTAACACAAAGGTTAAATATAACCAGAGGAAAGGAGAATAAAAAGGGAAGAAATAAAATAACTCAAACAATAGCGAATTAGAAGAGGTGTCAGTTGGGGTTTTTCCATCTACAGAACATTTTTTGAGAGTTCAAACATCTCAGGCTCTGGAATTTTGTTGGCTTACTCTGTGTGTGTTTGGGGCTCTTTTTCTCCATCGGAGTCATTAAAAAGATGATATTTACCATTGCATATCACACAAAATGATGATTGATAGAAACCAGATGCCTGCATACCCATCTCATTAAATTTCTTTTTAAGCAATTCCATTCTGCACCCACTAATTTGTACTCTGCGAGCTGCATCTGGACCCAACGGACAGGATATCAGGATTGCTTTTCCTCTCTCTTTTGCCCTTTTAACAACTTCAAGGACACAACCGTTCCCAGTAGCAGAGCCAGAGGAAATAATTAAGGTGCAAAACCACTTCAGTCACTGGGAACCTGTTTTCTGTTTGGGAGGAGAGATGCAGCTTCTCGCCCCGTGTCCCTCCTGCTCCCCGGACCCTGCAGAGCAAACCCCACATGGACAACACGTTCAAGCCCAGCCATCTCCTTCCTTTCCCAGCTGGAAGGAAGCTGCTCGCTTGGTCCCCCTGAGCACCTAAACCCTTGATGCTTCACTTACCCTGCTCGCAAACTGCAGGAAAAAAAAATGCCTGTGAGCCCTCAAAGCCGCTGGGAGGCTTCAGCTGAACCCCCAGCCAGCACTTGTAGACTTGTGTTTTGTTTTTTTTTTTGCTAGATTTTCCTACTGATGCTTTCATGTTTTCTCTCGCCTCGTCCCTCTACGTGGGAGAAACTCTCTCTAACGCAGCCTGGAGTCTCTCCGCGTCCCTTTTCAAACCTCTCCTTCCAACTCCTTTCTGCTCGGGTGCCTACAAAGCAGCTGATAATGGGTAGGCAGGTGGTGTGTGGTGCTGCTATTTATTATCTGAGGGCTGCCTCACCGCTTCGCCTGCACGTTCCCCCTGCTCCTCCCAGCCACCTGTAGCCCATCGTCCTATTTTCAGGCTGGGGCAAGGGTGCTGGGTGCTGCCTGTGTTTTACAGCTCCAGCCCGAAATGAGAAAGCTCTCAGCCATGTCAATGCCACCGTCCAGCAAGACAGAAAAAGGCAAAACTAATTGGATTGAGAAGAGGACGGTGCCTGCTTGCCCCTGCACCACAGCTCTGCCCGTGTCCTCTCTCTGACGGCTCATGGACCAGTGGGGATGGTGGTGGGCAGCATCTCCAGCTCCGCACGGGAGAGCTGGAGGGAAAAGGGCCAAGCCCCCAGTCCACTCACTGATGCTAAATTCTACTTCTTCTACAGCTGAGGGAGAAGAGGTGTAGCTGGCCTTCCTGCAGGTGAAGCCCACATCCCGCTGCACAGCCTCGGGAGCAGGCTCCAGCACGACTCTGAGCCATGCTCAGAGGCTGTAACTCCCCGGGCACTGCAGAGCCCCAGGGCAGGGGGACGAGGCCACCCCAGTGAGGCTGGGAGAGGGCTCAGCAGCAAAGATGCAGCCAAATGCATTTAGGCACAAGCTAGCAGCCCCCTGGGGCACGTCGTCCTCGCTTGCGTGCGCACAACTCGCACCTCATCGCTGTTGCCTTCCCCTACCACGTAAGTGGATTCAGACGAAAGCCTCTTGGCTGCATAGATGAACCTTTAGGCTAGGGGTAAGGACAGCTTTCATCAGACAAATGAATTTACAGCGCAAAGGTGGCTTTCCCAATGCCTCCGGTTTCCTACAGCCCTTGCAATCCCCTTTAATCAGTGCCTTCCTTCATCCACAGCATCATTCTTATCCTCCACACGCACGCCCCTGCCCCTCTCTGCCGCCAAACTGCTGTCCCTGCCTGCGTCCCTGCCCGCTGGGTGCAAGCAGCAGGCAGGGACAGTCACGTCGGCCCCCTCCACCCCACCGCCAGCATCTCCCCCTGTGCCGGGCACCCATCCTACAGCCCTGCCAGGTGGGGTCAGCGGGACCCAGCAGGGTTCACGGGAATTGGGAAACGATGCTCAAACGTGACTCTTGCCTCCGAGGCAGACGTGCTAGGAGGATGGAGCTTGCTGGAGCCTGGCAGCATGTCCCTGAACCCCAGGGACAGTGGAGGGGTTCGGTGGTGGAAGGCAACCCCTGGCCAGGTGGAGAAGGGGTAACCCAGATTCGCAAGGATGTGGTCCCTGCGCGGGGACCTGCCATCTATCCAGCAAAAAACCCCTGATTTTTGCTGGCATCTGCCACCACCTCTCCTCTCCAATGCTCTTGTGCAGATTTCCAGCAGCCCCGGCTCGGCAGTACCGGTGGCTCCGCCGGCCGCTCGCCCCCGGCACTGTGCTCCAGCAGGATTGCCAGCCAGCCAGCACTCCCCGTTCCCTGGCCGCATTCCGTGCCTGCCAGCCCAGCAAGGGCTGTCCTGACATTTCCCTGCCTTTAATGAGCACTGAAACTCCACAGATGGGTGCTCGCCGATCTGCTTTCGGAGGCACAGCCCTGCTCCGCTGCAGCAGCCTCATTAACGGAGCCGGTTGGCGGCGTGGAGGAGACTTTGGCCCTTGCCTCCTGCTCCGGGGGAGGGATTTTCAGGGCTGGTACCAACACATCCAGCATGTCCCCAGCCATAGCCAGGGAAACCATACGGGGACAGCATTCGCCCCCCCTCTGCCTTTGCTTCCCTTGGCCAGGGATGTCCTTGCAGCTCTGGGGGTGTTGAGTGGGATCTTTCTAGCCCCGCATGGCTCCCAAGCAATGCCAGGGCAGCCCTGAGATGGGGGACACGGGAAGGGCTCTTCTCAGGTCACCCCGAGAGCTGCTGGCAGCCCCGAGGCCCTGGCTGGTGCGGGATGTGCCGCAGGGATCCCAGCGCGGCTGCCTTGGCCAGGAAGCAGCTGAAAGACATTGGGAAAAATTTCTTCACAGAAAGGGTTGTCAGGCTCTGGAATGGACTGCCCAGGGAGGTGGTCAAGTCCTCATCCCTGGAGGTATTTAAAAGGATAGATGAGGTGCTTAGGGACATGGTTTAGTGGTGGGATGGCAGGGTTTGGTTAAAGGTTGGACTTGATGATCTTAAAGGTCTTTTCCAACCTAGACGATTCTATGAAAGGGCTGGTTCCAGGTGCTGCGATCAGAGAGAAATCGCAGCCGTAGGAAAAGGGGCTGTTTCTAGACAGAGCTGATTAAACCCACCCTCACCCCCTTCGCCGCTCGTGGAGGGGGCCGCTGTTTTGGAAAAAGTTCCTCGTGCGAGTCCTGCTGCTCTTGGGCTCTGTCTCCAGAGAAGCATCTCTCCAGCTTGACCACAATGATTCAGGAGCATGTGACAAGCTGCGGGACGGGGACATCGCCGCACAGAAGGTTGGTCTTTTCATTGGGCCCTTTCCAAAGCAAGATAAATTGCCGCAGGGGAATCTCTCTGAGGAGCAGACAGATCTGAAATTTATCTGTCAGGGGCCAGGAACAGACCTTTTCCCTATGGACAACTCCACAAAACACGTTGGCTTTGGGGATAGCTGGAAAATCATTTCTCTAAATGCCATTTTTGGGTGGATTCAACCCATTTTTTTAGATTCATCTGAAAAAAAAAAAAAAGGGTTTTCTGCATTACTCAGGCTCTTTACTGTTTTAACCTAAAACTCACAATAACGTCTGGCATCCGAGGAATGCTTTTATATTTCAAAGCTCTTTGCAGACTGTCTGAATCCAGGTGTGTCAGCTCAGCCTAAGCAGCTGCCGAAATCCAGGGGCCTGGATCTGCACTGGCAATCCTTTCGCTTCCCCTCCTGCACCTCCTGACAGGGAAAGAGCACATCAGGAGTGATGGAGAAGGTAACCGTTCTGGAAATGTGGACAGCTGATGGGTCTGGAGTGGAGATGGAGGGAACAGCGATGGAGAAGCCCTGTGGGCATGGCACAGCCTGCGGTGGCCGTGGTGGGTTGCATCGCCTGCGCATGGCACGGCATTAACATTTGGTGCGGATTTGCCTGGGAGCTAATAGACACTATCCCTGGGTTTTATCCCCTGGTGGGATCCGCACAGTTTTGTGGTCCCACATCTGTGACCGCGGTACGTGTGCGTGGGTGTGGGAGCGAACGCCTGTGATGGTCAGGACAGGCTGCGGTTTTAGTCCTGGCGTCCCAGGCTTAGTCAGGGTCTGCAAAGGAACGAGGGTCCCGAGCCCCCGCCGATGCTCACCCCCATTCACCTGGGTGCTCCCAGCCCCGGCATGCTGCGGAGGGTGGGCAGCGAGGGGGCTGAGCCGCCCGGGTGCTTGCATCCCCCCGCAGTGTCTCAGGGCGTGGGATATCGGCAATGAACCATTGGGAGGGTGCTGGAGAAAGGGGGACGCTTGGGCAGCAAGGGCCGCGTGCTCAAAGGGCTAACGCAGATGCCAGAGCTGCTGAAGGCTGCCCTGCTCCCCTCGCATGCCTGGGCTCCCCTGCCATAACTGGTGTTTTTCAAAAAGGATTGATTCTTACATTACAGGTGGGGAAACTGAGGCACAGCAACGAGTCCAGGGGCATGGGGAGGCTAGGGGTCTGCTGCAGCCCCGGGCTCCCAGCCGTGCTGGCCAGCGGGCCCACTTGGGAGTGACCCAGCCCAAACATGCAGGTCGAGGCTCCAGCTCCAGCTCCGAAGGGTTAAGGCATCGGCTATGAGATGGAGCCTGCAGAGGCCCCTGAGCTCCAGAGGAGGAAGATGAGCGTGGCGAGGAGACTGTGCTTCCTCCAGCGCGAGGCTCCCCCACCGAGGAAATTGTCAATTAGCGACATAGTTTTAACCACACAGCGCAGATTCCCATGATCCGGTGGCTGCTCAGCCAGAAGTCCCCATTATTCGTGTTTATGTCCCCTGGGGGCCCAGAAGCCCTGCGAGATCAGGACCCCACCATGCTGCTGGCAGGACCGCAGGGGTTTGCTGCGGCTTCAAGCATGAGCGGCAGCCACGAGGGCTGGGAACCTGATGCCCAGCTCTGTGCCTCAGTTTCTCCATCTGCAAAGAGTGGAAAGGCTGGGGGTGGAGGGGGAGGTTGCTTGGCAGGGGCTGAAGGAGGGCACAGGGAGCCGGACTGGGTTCCAGCGGGACACCGGCACTGCAGCCCTCCCCATCGCTGCCTTTTGGGTGGGCATCACTGCCTCCCCGCCTCTGCCTTCAGGGCACAGGATCAGGCCCCCAGATTAATTTTGACCTTTTATGTCCTGAGCTGCTGCAAACCCCCTGCCCTTCCTACATGGGAAAGAGTCATTCCTTGCCCTCAGCAGCTCCAAAGGGATGGAGGGGGTAGAGGGCAGGAAAGCACAGACAGACCGCCAGACATGGGCAACTCCCCGGTTGAAACCCCGACAACAGAAATGTGGCTGCTAACAGATTTTCCTGCTTTTTCTGGTCTGCACAGTGGGGTCGCACCCCAGTGGGGCCCACAGCCATGCACTCCCCTTCCCTCTCCCCAGCCACCCTTGTGCACATCATTTTCTGCCTCAGTTTCCCTAGCAAGGCGATGTAGTGGTAAAGCACGGAGGCTGGCTGGAGCAGCTCTCAGACCCCGGCGCATTGCATGATGTGCGCACCCAAAAGCGTGCTGGGCAGGTCAGCTCACACTGCACCGCACCGCACCGGCGCCCGCCCGCTGCCCCCTCCCCAGCCCCGACCTCTGGAGCTGCTGAATCATGTCTTGGGAAGCGGCTGCCGCCCGCCCGCGCCGCCCGGGCTCCCAGCGGCCTCCACGCATGACCCACTTCTCCCGGCGGCTGATGCCAGCTGGGAAACGCGGCCACCGGTGCTCCCAACCCCGGCCAGGGCTGTCCCGCTTTCGCCAGGCGCACGCTTCCCCGGGGAGCTCAGGTTGAGCTTGTCAGAGCTCGCGAGGGGAACGGGGCTCAGGGTAGCAGCACGGAGCTCTCTTTGGGGATGGGATTTGTTGCCGGGGGGACAGCTTGGCCACTGGAGCTGTGGCACGGGGCTGTAGGCAGGTGTGCTGCTCCAGCCGGTGCTGCTGGAGAGGACAGTACAACAGTACTCTCCCAAATTGCACCGCCATCCCTGGGGACATGCGCCGAAAGTCCAGACCTCACTTTAAGCATCCCAGGGAAGCTCTGGCTGAGGGAGCGGGTGGTGGGTTTAGCTGGGCCGTGCCATGGCCAAGCACATACAGGTTCCCAAGGAGCCAGGGTTCACCCTAGGAGCCAGCTCAGCCCTGCTCTGTTGGCACAGTGGGGGGAAAACCTTCACTACGGTTCCAAACTCTCTCTGGAAAAAAAAAAAACTGGACCAAAAACTTCTACAGGGAAAGTTTGAGTCGGGACCAGAGTTTGGCCACGTGGTCCCTGCTGCCACAGCTCACTGCCCCTCATCCCCAGCCCTGCTCCGAGCTCCGTGACTGCACACAGGGACACCAAAAGCAATGAACTGCTGGGTGAATCCCCCATGGAATTGCCACAAGTCCCTCAGCACCAGCCACGGGCACCCGGCCACCCTCCCTGTGCTCACGGGCATGGAGGCACCTGGCTGTGCCATGGCGTGACCTGGGTGCCACGCAAGGAGCTGGCCATGCACGGCTGCTGGCCAAGCCCTGTGCCAGAGCTCATGGGATGGGGAAAAGGGGAAATCTGCATCCCTCAGACCTCTGCCATGTGCAGGTTTCAAACCCAGCCCAGGTGGGTTTGGTGTCCCCAGCCGCTGGGCTGTCGTACTTCCAGACCACCCCAGTCAGCTCTATGGAGCAGGGGACCGTGGGGGAATGTGCTCAGCCATCAACTGGCTCTGCGAGAAGGAAATGTTTGAGAAGGAGGCAGAGAGGGGACTCAAATGTCATTTTGGATTCTCTGCGGAGGGGTCTTGCTAGGAAAATCCCATTGCAATGCTGGCAGGGAGCCTGGAGGGGAACCGGCTCTGCTCACCGGCACGTCCGGGGAGCCTCTGCTCTCTGCAGACCCCATGGGCTCGGGGCATTAGCTCTCAGCCTCTTGGAAAACTTTTGGATGATTGTTAATAAACAGCACATCCATTCAAGGGTTCTCCGAGCACCCACAGGCCCCTGCTGCAGGAGCAAAATGGGAAGGACACAACCCTGCTCCTATCTGGGGTGCCTGGGGCTGGGTCCGGGCGGGAGCCTGACCAGGGGGATCCCAGCGGCGCCGGTCCCCAGGATGGGTGGTGGGAGCTTTGTCTCTCTGGAGAGCATCTTTGCTGTTTGCCAACAGGTCAGCACGGGCATCTCGCCTGCCCCCCTCCTCGCCCTGCCCATCCTTCCTCTCCCCTCTTAAATAAGGGACAGGGCCCGCTGGTGCTGCACCCCACTGATACCCCAGATCCCCGCATCTGGGAGTCCCCGTGGGATTCCAGCTCAGCGCTTTCCCAGGCTGCCCGGACAAGGGTCTCACCCCTGGACAACCCAAGAAAACCCACCTGCCTCAAGAGCATCTCCCCCGTTTTGGTTTTAGGCGCAGACAACAGGGCTTGCGAGCTGCCCATCGCTGCCACGCAGCCCCACGCCGCCGGACGATGCTCCGCACCCCGCTCCCGGGGCGGCTGGGTCCCTGCCCCCCCCCGCCACCCCCCTCTCCTGCCTGTGCCCCCCGCACCCCCTTTCTGCCGTCAACTTCAGCACGCTCCTTCCCGCCGACGCTGCCACCGGAGGGACAGATGGTGCCCTCGGAGACACACCTGCTTGGGTTTTATCTTGGCTCCCAACTTGCATTATTTCACCCGCCAGCCTGCTACATACCCATGCCATCCGCACGCACAGCTAACTGGGGGGGGGGGGGGTTAAGAAAAAAATATCCCCAACCCACTCAAGCCCGGCGAGCGGAGCCCGGCGCTGCTCTCCCCCCGCCTCTGCTTCCCCCCCAGCTCCGTCCGCGGGGTAAGGTGACCTTTGCGAGGGAAGCAGCTTCCCCCAAAGTCCCCGGCAAGGCTCCCCCCGCTCCCCCCGCCGCCGCCACCCGGCTCAAAGGTGTGGAAATCAGAGGAGTGCTGCGAAACCCTGCCTGCTCCCCGCCGGCGAATGCACCCAGCCAGCTCCCCACACGCTGTCATTCATCTCGGTTCGGTTATATATATTGTTCTGCCTCTTCCTCAGCTATAAAGAGCTTTAGGTGGCTTCGCAGCTTCATTTTTTTTCTTGCTTTTTTAAATACCTGATGAGTATGGAGACCCCAACGTCCTCGCAGTTTGCATATACTCTGCTCCATGTCTCTTGAATAACCTTTTTTTCTGCGTCTGAAATCTCTTCACTTCTTTCCCATCTCTCAATCTCCATTTCTCCCTGGACTTTCTCCATGGAAAACAGCCGGCACGATCCTCCGGGAAGCCAGGAGGAGATGAAGAGAGATGTGTGTGAGCGGGTATATCCTGCGGGAAGAGGCAAGGTGTTTGCTCAGCTGCTGTGCGGGCGCTGGCGGCTCTGCCGGCGTGTGGATGTATATATGTGTGTGTGTGTGTGCGGCTGCGAGTGCGGCTGCCTGCCGGCGGGTTTATATATGTAATTTAAAAAAATATCCCGGAGGTATGGTGCATGCGATTAGATTTCAGATCTCCTAGTGCTGTCCATGGCTGTGGTTCGCTTCAGCTCGGCTCGGGTGTGTGCGGCTGACTGATGGGGAACTGCCTAAAAGTAAAATATTCAAAGGCATTGCAAGACCAGCCTCTTTACCAATGTGTGAACGTGAGCTCACTTTCTCCCTCTCTCCTCCTCTCTCCCACTCCTCCCTCCTTCCCTTTTTTTTTTTCTCCCCGAAAGGGAGGGATGGAAGATGTTCTGGGCAACATCAGGACGGTGCTGGGGGGGCGGGGGGGGGAGTGGGTTAGGGCTGGAAGTTTTTATTTCAGCACTTGTAAACAGCTCAGAGCCAATTCAGAATCCAAAGTCCCGAGTTAAAGTTATCCCAGCCGCTGGCTGCGCGGAGCTCTGCCTCGGCTCTCCCCCGGCCGCTCCCCGATTTTGCAGGCGGGTGTGTTCAGGACGGACCCTCGCTCGCCTCTGGTCGGGGCTGCACGGAGAGTTGGGGCGAGGGGGGGGCGTGGGGTACCCCCACCCACGGACGTCCCTTTGCCACCCAAAGCAGGTCACCCTCTGTCCCACGGGGACTTTGTAAATAACAAGAATTTGCCCTCCCTCCTCGTGGCAGGACCCAGTTGTAGAGGGATCCAGAGTTAAGGCTCGGGTGTAAGGAATTTATCGTTGTTGTTCTGTGATCGCATGGCTCCCGCTGGCGCCTTGGCAGGGACGAGGGGCGCGGGAACACCTCCACGCCAGGCTTTCTGCTGCCTTCGTGTGCCTGCTTTTGGGCTGGTTTTTACCCAAATGCCATTTCCAGCTCCCTGACAATCCAGCATATTAAACCTGCAGCGCAGTCCATTTGCACAGGGAAAAGGAAAATACTACGGGGACTTGTAATAACCGCCAAGCCCCCAGAGGGGGATCGGAGACAAGAGAAGCAGCCGGGTCTGCACAGCCGCCTCCCGCACCCGCTGCGCACCCTCGCAGGGCAGACAGACAGACGGACAGACAGGCTGAGGGCGCAGCTCTGACACCCGGGCAGGCAGGGGCTGGGGGAGTGGCTGAGCCCCTTTGGGGGCTGGAGCTTTGTTATTGCAGATCTGTGGAGGCAAAAAGCTGCTGTTTCTCCTCAAAAGCAGTCTCACTTAACAGCAGCCAGACCGTCGGTGTCAGCAAATTTGCTCTTGCAGATCTAACGAGAGCTGGTGGAGAAGGTGCTGCCCACGGGTCCCCCACCGCAGGTGCCCCACTGACATTGCGCTGGGACAGAGTGGGAGCCCCTCACGTCCGCAAACCCCTTGGCTCGGGGACACAAAGCTTGGCTCAGCTGGGAGCTGCCGAACCCACCGGTGTGCGAACACAGCGACGCAGCCAGCCCTACCTGGCTGGAGGTCAGGCATCATTCAGGACACCAGTAACACCATCACTGGCTTCAAAATTGTCAGATTTTCACCAGTCGGCTTAAAGTTTGGATTTGCCAAGTGTCCATTAGCCACTGGGATTAGCACCCATGAGCCTGAGCCCAAATATTAACCACCATGTCCCCAGGGGGCCACCACGTAGCAGAGGAACCCCTCTGTACCCAGGATGGCACGGCCAAGCTTATCACCCTCCCTTAAAAATGCAGGCGCTGTGCTTAGACCCAGCTTAAAATCAGAGTGAAACTGCAATGCGGCGCTAGCGCTTTCAAAAAGGGAAAAAACCTCAAATTCTGACAAATATGGACGCTCGGGCGATAATCTAGGTGGAGCATTGGTTAAGTTATTACTCGCTGTGTGTTTAAAGAACAGGACTCTCTGAAGCTTTCGTACCTTGTGCCTTCGTCCATGCGGGGCTCACAGCCTGGTACCCGGCCACAGGCTGAGCCTGGCCGCAGCGGGCGCTTTGCCTCGCTCCCCGGCACTGGGAGTCGAAGGGTCTTGGCTCAAGAGTCTCCATTTAGAACTGTTAGGATATTAGAAAATATGAGAAAAGTAAGCCTTCTCCAGGGGAGATCACATCTGGCCCTGGGGAGCCCAGCCCCGCTCCCCCGTGCCGTCCTGCTCCCCAAACAGGGGAGGGTGAGTACAGCGGCGGCGACACTCTGCTGCCTCAAAATCCCCAAAGAAGCCCAGCAGCCCTGAACTTCTGCGTCTCGTCCCAGACGTGAGACATAAATCAGGGCCAGGAGCGCAGGCACACGCTGTCACGCGCCAGCCGCCCGTTTCCATGGTTTCCCGTGACTATTGCTCTTGAGGGCTCCGGGTTAGGAGGCGACTTGTTCCAGAAGGAGAAAGATGCTGCGTTGACACCATTGCTGCAAAATCCCAGCTGGGGATTGCGCAGGCAGGCCGGCGGCACGGCCCTGCGATGCCCTGCCAGCCTCTGCAGCCCCGTACCGCCTGGGTGACCCCCCGGTCCCTTCGGCACAGGGTGCTGTGCCGAGGGAGGTGGCAGCCCTGAGGGCTGGGGTGGCATTTGCTCACCCTGCCCAGACCGAGCTGCCTGCCGTCGCTGCCTGCTGGCCCAGAGAGGAGCTCAGCACAGTGCCCACTGCTGTGGCAGGGTGGCCCGGGGCCGTGGGGCTCAGGGACGGGGACAGAGGACTTGGGATGGGATCATACTGGGGAATCCATATGGAAGAAATCACTCCACCTCTCTCAGTTCCCAGTTCATTTCAATACTCTGATCCCTCTCCCCTCTCCAGTTGAGCATCACAGCTCTCCTGCTTTCCACCTCCTTCCCACGGACTTGTCCCTGCGACGAGGTGGCACCATGGAGCCAGCCCTGCCCGCGGGCCCCGTCCCTGCCGAGCCCCAGCCTGCTCCTCCTGCAGCTTCTGCACGGCGGGGAGAGACCCAGTGCCTGTTCAAGCTGTCCTCCACCCGCACGGCTGCAGGGGTGAGGATGGGTTTCCAGACCCTCTGTGTTCCTGCAGGGTCTGCACCCGCCTGCCGATGGCTTCTCCCATTCCCCCCATGCCCTCCCACATTGCCTCTCCTCCTCCCCGCGCGCTGGGTGCAATGAGAAATGTACTTGGCTCCCAATCCTCGAGTGGGAGGTGAAGGCAAAAAAAAAAAAAAAAAAAAGAGACTTCAGCTCCACAGCGTGTGGGATGTGGATGATGGCAGATCCCCACCCTTGACTCCTCCACTGTCTCTGGGGCGAAGGCGGAAACCCCAAATCCAGACCCTCGGGGCTGAGCCCACCTTCCCTTTTGCGTGGGGACAGACTCATTATTCAGCTTCTGGAGAAAAGCGGGCGACTTCTTGTGTCCCTGCAACATCAGCTCCCTGGGACCTTATGGCAAACACCATTAGTTGGGGTGGTCCTGGGAAGAGACCCTGCGAGCAGCCTCAGGGAGCTCTTTGAGAAGGAGCGGCGGTAGCTGCCCCAAGCCCCCAGCGCTGGTGTGATGCTGGGAGGCCAGCGAGCACCGCTCCTCCAGACCCTCGAGGCACCGACCCGGCCAGAGCAGCAGCAGTCCTGGGATTTGAAGTGTGAAGGCTTAAGTGTGGTGAAGCCACAGAGATCCAGAAGGGATCCCTGACTCTGCCCCTTTTCCCTCTGAGCTGGACAGGGTGGGAGCGGGAAGATGCTGATAGGGCTCATTGTCATCTTTGCTCCCACCAGCATGGCCGAGGACACGGGTATGTGCCAGGCTGGGTGTTCCTCCTTCGTCCACCTCCCGGAGCCGCTCCGGGCTGCTGCACTGTCTCACCCAGAGACGCTGGACTTGTCACCCTGAGCATTGCTGAAACGAAGCCCCTGGTTGCCAGCCAGGCTCACCCAGGATTGCCCCCAGCGTGCAATGCCTCCTCCTTCCTAATCCAGCCCTGCTGCCAACTGCAGAGTCCTGGCCTGAAAAGGAATAACAAACTTTAGGAAGTGGCTTTGTAGTGCCTGCTCCAGGCAGCCACCCCGGGAGGGAAGGGTTTAGCCTAACGCCTGTATCAGTGCTCTGTACTTTATTGCAGGTTTCCTTCCCCCGGCTTCTCGGACCCCAGGAGACCCCTGCACAATCCCGATGCTCCAGCTCTGCGCCAGCCATGTCCGTGGCCTGCAAGCCATCACGGCGGGAACAGGCTGGAGGGCAACAGGGGGGTTAAAAGGGGCTGCAGCCAGCAGGACCCCCCCCAGGCCCAGCTGGGGTGGCCTCACTGCCTGCATCTCCATCGCGTGGGGGTGGTGAGCTCACGCGGATGTTGCGGGATCCTGGTTTAATCACGCAGCCGTTCTCCCTGTCACTGGAATGCTTGGTTGCTAATTTACTTGTAAAGACCAGTAATATTGAGATACTGGGATTCCCCCAGCTCCACGTTCTCAACGCTGCTGGGAAGAGCTGGGTGAGGGACGTGACAGCGCTGTCCCCCCACTCCCCAGCCCTGGGCAGCCCTGGGGAAGTAACACCGGCTCCTTGCGCCGTGCCAAGCCGGGGGCAGACATTCCTCCTCTGACTGAAACCAGACCTCAGATGATGCTGCCGGAGGTGGTGGGGAATGCATTTAAACCAAAGCAGCTTCGTGCAGAGACCCAGGGTCTGCGGTGCTACTAAAGCAACTCCCCCAGTGGTACCCTGCCTCAAGCCCCCAGCTCCCAGAGGGGACCCCAACACCTGGGGTCCCCCCAGCCTCCAGCCCACCACCCCACACCTGGGAGCAGGATGGTGTGGGATGCTGGGGATGCTGGCTTGGGGTGATGCTGCGGCACTGGGGTGATGCCTGGGAAGGGAGCATGGGATGAAGGCACCCAGGCAGGACCCTTGGCAGCAGCAGGCAGAGGGGAGGTGATGGGTGGGATGGGGGCACCGTAGCCGCCCCGTGACCTTCTCAAACCTTGTGTCAGCTTTCCACCTCCCTCCCCAACAGATCCCTATCAACCTACATAGTCTGAAAAAAACCCCCAAGGATTAGGAAATCCAGGGGAACAAAAGGAAGCAGAGAGGGGTCCTGGGAGTAGGGCTGGATGCTGTCTGGTGCCCACGGGCAGGGTAGGGCAGGACAGGACGAGAAGCTGCTGAGGCAACCCTGGAGAGCACTTCCCACCCAGACCAACCTGGTCCCAGCCTGGGAACTATTGCAAAAACCCCCAGTCCCACCCTGGGATTTGAGGAAACTGAAACCTTGTGGTGCAACCGGGAGGGATGAAGCAAGAGGCGCTTGCTCAGGAAGCAGGTGACAGATCCAGCACCACGGGACTGCATCAGCCGGCTGCTAAACTTCCTCGGACCCTGAACAGGCTCCGGCGTCACCACCTTCGCCTTCACCCCCCATGCTGAGCTCTCTTGCTGGCAGGAACCGGCCCCCACCCCAGGAGCGCAGCCCCTGTCACAGCCGGACCCTTCAGCGGTAAGTGAGGATGACAGGGTTATTGGGAAACAAGTCGACACTTCCAAACAGATTCTCTTTGCTGCTCTTTTCTTTCCTGAAGCTGGTCTGAGTGTGGCAGGGGTTGCTCAGGAAAGCCAGCAAGCTAATGTATTCATGTCATCTTGCATTTGGTGCCAGGACATGAAGTAAACACCGTCAGGGACCTCGCTCCGGTTCAAAGACAAGCCCTGTTTCTTATTCCGATCACATTATCCACGCTCCCCGTACAGCTTCATTGATTCATATCTTAAAAAGAAAAGCCTTCAAAACCCATTAAGTCTGCCTTGCCGTTCCAGCCCTGCTCTCAAGGGCTAGGGCAAGAAGCATTAACTAATCTGCTCACATTACCTTGCCTTTGAACCGAGCATCTCTCGGCGTCAATCAGGAGTGTTTGGAAGTGATACGCTCCCGCACGGGGACACTTTCGGCTGCTGAGGTCTCCCAATGTCAAGCGAGTGGTGGGAGCAGCACTCAGGCATTGCCCCCTGCACCCGGGGAGCACCCAGGGCTGGTGCCGTGGAGGCAGGGTGGAGCAGCCCGCGTTAGGGCCCTCTGGTTACGGGGGACCGTACGGTTATAAAGAAGCCCATGAAGGAGCAAGCTCCTGCAGCTGCTCTTTCTCAGGGCCTCAGACAGCATCTGGGGCATGAGAGCGGGGACCTTGCTGGTGTCAGCCCGGCTGGGTCTCGGCAAGAGGAGAAGGGTTTGCAAGGAGCAACGTCTGCCCAGGGATTACAAAAGCCACGCTGCCTATTGCCAGGGAGAAGAAGGTCCTTCCAACCTCTTGGGCTCCAGCTCAGCCAGCCGCCGCTGTTGATTTGGCTTCAACGACTTCACAGCATACCGAAATGTGCTCCTGGGGGCCCAGTGTGCTCCGGCGTGGCTGGCCGGGACGTCGGGCTCGGCCGCCCCATGCGCTACCCTGTGCCTTGCGTAAGGCAGCTCCGCTCCCTCTGGCCTGACTTCTACTCAGGAAGAAATTATTCACTCCCGTTTCCATCTGGCTCAGGAGATGCTTGGGATGTTTCTTCCACCGCCCTCCTGAAGAATTCCCATCCCGCCGGTGCCAGCAGCAAGGCTGGGTCCATCCCCTCTGCCCCCAAGTTCAGGGTTGGGGACTGTTTGCTGTGTGGGCTTAGAGGGATTTGGTTTTAGTGACATTTCAAGTGCTGCTGGTGACTTGTTTTTAGGGTGTGGAGCACTTTGAGAGGCTGTGTCTACCAAGTGGGGATTAACCACAGCCACCCAGGCCCCTGCCATGGCTGGACTTGGGGGGCATCTCTGGCCCCGGTTGGCAGGGGTGGAAAGCCAGGTGTCCTGGAAGCTTGGCTTTGCTTTCTCTTTCAGACCCAGTCACTGAACCCAGACCAATCTTGGTTTCTTGGATTTGGTTCTGGTTTTGAAATCCTTTTGCAGGGGGAAGCTGTTTCCCAGCTGAGTTACAGGAATATCCAACTTGGGGTTTTTCTTGGCTGTCCTGCTCTGGCCAGCATCCGTCCCACATCAGCCCCATCCAGGGCCAAACCAGACATGGCATAGGAGGGAGAAGCCATGGGGCTGCACGCAGGCCCCAGGGCACGGCCCCAAAGAGAGACATGGCCTGGCTTTGGTGAGCACCAGCATTACCCTTACACCTGGGTAAGGACCTTCATGCAGCAATAACCCTACACGTGTGCATTCACGGGCATGCGTGTGCACGCACACAGCCATCTTCCCCTTGCCCTCTCTCTTACAGAGGTTGCTTCCCCCTTTTATTCTCTTTAAGCTAAATCCACAAAGTCACTCAACTCCAGAAGATGTGTTTTGCTTTGCAAAGGGCTGAGCTGGGGCAAGGCGTGTGAAGGCATCTTATTGCCCGTGGATGGGGACATCTAAGGAGCTTATAGGGGAGGGAAAGGCTTCTCTGGTGAGAGGCTGGAAACGGGCACAGAGGTCTGGGGGAAGACCGTGGGGCCAGAGCTGTGCTGGAGAGGTGTGCGTGCTGCCGAGCGATGGGAGAGCAGGGAGGAGGAGGCAAACCCAGCCCGGGGGAGGGGAGGATGCAGACAAGGTCTCAGGATCAGCTGGCTGAGACGTCCAGGGGGAATTACAGGCAGGTCTGCTGAGCCTGTCAGATTACTGGAGCTGGGAAGGGGGAGAGGGTTGTGGCAGGTCTGTCAGGAGGAGGGAAACAGGAGCCAGAGAGAAAGCAAGGAGCGGAGGGAAGGTGGGCGAAGAGGGGAGGGAGGCACATGGGAAAGCGGGGAGCAGAGGGGAGCACCTAGCCCCAGGGGTGGTGGGACTGGTGGGGGCAAGAGGATAGGCTGGGAGCCATGGGCTGGACAGGGTGGGAATGGGCTTGGTCCATCACACATCACCCCCAGCGCCCACCTGGCCGAGGTGTGGGGCCGAGGGCCAGCCGGGGTGGGAGTACCGCACGCCAAAACCAATTAAGCGCTCAAGGAGTCACAGACCAGCTGCTCAGCTCCCTCCCATCTGAAGGTCAGAGGAGAGTGTCCTCATTTGTTGCTTCTTAATTACGTCTGATCCTGCCCTAATTCCTCCTAAACCCAGCCCTGAGAGCCTTCAGGTGGCTGTTGGGGAGAGGTGCCTGCCAGCTGGGGTGACGGGTGAGCCGGGCACAGGTGACAGCCCTGAGCCGAGCGGTGCCTCCGGGAGGGACGCACAGGGCCAGCGGTGCTACGTGGTGATGGAGGAAGCGCCATGTGCACCACCATCCTGCTCCTTGGCACCCTGGTCATGATGCTGCGGCGCCGCTTCTTCAACAAAGTCGAACCGTACGTCCTCTCCCTTCCCCTTCCCGTCCCCTCAGGGCCCTGGGGCTGGGGAGGGGAGGCAGAGGGGTGGCCCTGGGGTGGAGAATCTCGCTACTCAGCCTAAGACCCATCCTTGGAGGTATTTGGTTTCCTTCTAGTTTTGGTCCTCCAGGTGACACCAGGAGACATTCCTTTGTGCTGGGCGGAGAGGAGCCCTCTGTGATTGCCGTCACCTCCTCCACCAGTGCGAGCAAGGAGGAAATGCAGGATTGGTCCCGTGCCTTTCTGGTGCAAAGGGACAAGACTGAACTCCTGGGATGCTTTTACACGCACCGACCAAGGCATTTTCCAAACGGAGCGGTCCAGCACCCAGGCCTGGCTGCCTGTTTGTCTTCATGCCTCAGCTAGAGGAGGGATGAGCACTGTTCTCTGTCATGGGGACACCACCAGGCTGCCAATGACACCCCAGCAGCGCCCAGCTGGCAAACCTCCACCTGGGGTGGAATAGCCCTGGTGAGGCCCCGCTCCACCCCTGGGGTGCTGGGAGCTTGGGTGAGGGTCTGGGGACAGGAGGTGCTTGAGAGCATCAGCTAAATGTCAGCTCTCGGAAGAGCCGGCAGCCACCATGCTGCAGCCGTGGCTCTGCTGCGCCGTGCTCTGTGCCCACGCACACGTCCTGGCTCCGCAGGGATGGCAGGGAGCAGATGGGAAGGGACCTGCTGCGGTCCCACAGCAAGGCAATGACAAAGCTGTGACCGGAGCACACGGTCAGCTCCTGCTCAGTGCATCGCTGCTGTGCCACGGGCATGGCGCTGGCAGCTGCGGCTTCCAGGACCTGCAGCTCCCCGCATCTTTTGGGAGGGAGTTTTGTTCTCCCTCAGCACTCGCTTGGCTTCAGCTTGGCGGCAGGGGGCCACGCTCGCAGCGGGGCTGAGCATCGCCCTCGCTGGCCGTGCAGCCGCCTGCTTCGATGCCAGGCTCTGCTCGAGGAGGTTTCCGCTGGAGACGCACAAATCTATTTACCAGTGGAGACTGGAGACATCTGAAAGTGAGGAGGTCAAATTGGCACTTAATGAGCCAATTAAGTCAGGGGAGGGAGAAACAAGACTGGAAGCAGGGAAGGCATCTTCTGGCCTGCGTGGCCCCTGCCCTCCCTGTGCTACCTGCAGTACCGGCTGCATTAAGGGCTCATTAAGTGATGGAGCAAAGGTGCTCGCTGCAGAGGTGGGTGCTGTCTCTGGGCAGGGGGTGCAGGGGGGGCTGGCGAGGCCGGCAGAGCTGGCAGCCTGCAGGTCCGTCCCTTGGGGAAGCTGCGGGGCGAGCAGGCAGCTGACAGCAGGCGCCTGGCTGGGGACAGGTCACCCCGAGCCATGGCACGGGTGCTGGCAGCGTGCAGGCAGCCCAGGGGCCCGGCCCCGGGGGGGGCAGCCCCAGCTGCAGCACAAGCCCTGCCCATGGGAGCAGGCGTGGGAGCTGCCTGGGGTACAGGGCAGCTTTGCTGCTGGCTCAGCACCCTCTTAGGAGCAAGCAAAGCATGCAGGTGTGGGAGAAGGTGTCAGGGCTGCAGGACTGGCTTGTGGCTCAGCCACAGTGTCCTTGCTGTTAGGAGCAAGCAGTGGGAAAGCACAAAACCTTGCAGGATGAGGTAGGATGGAGCACGGAGCCAAAAAAGATGGGGTTAGGAGGGACTCTGGGGCTGCCATGGCAGGATTAGCACCCCTACCACCATTTCTAAACTGGGGCTCTGCAGACTGGTCAGACCTCACAACCGACTACCATCATCACCATCATCATCATCATCAACGTGTGGCCGATAGAGAAGCCGTACACTGCTAGATTAGTTCTTTTGGTGATTAATTGCTCTCACCATTAAAGACTAGAGGCTATTAAGAGGTTTTCTACTTCCTCTATTTTGGATTCCCATCTACCCACCTCGCTCTATGCCGGCATAAATCAGAGCAGTTCCCCTGACAGCTTTATACCAGGAGGCAATTTGTCTGCAGCCTTTCATATTTTGGAAAAGAGAAGTAGCAGAAGCAAGAGAAAGAAGTGCTGCTGGGCAGAGACTGGGGAGAAGTGATACAGGTGACAAGGGCAGAAGGACCAAGGCTTCAGATGGGCACAGTGGAGGGCAGGCAGCATCCTCCAGACCACGGACAGACCTGAGGCACCAGAGCCCCAATCCAGCTTTGATCCAACTGGATTTTTGGTGAGTTAGAGGACCAGGCTCAGGCTGGGCAGGCACCGGGACCCCATACAGCAACAAAGACCAAGATTTTCCATATGTGCACTGGTTTGGATGACCCCTGGATTAAAGACATCCCTGAAAACCAGCACACAGTGAAGAAAAAGACGGGAGCCCACATGTTCCAAGGGATAAAGCTGCCTTGGCGCAGGAACGCCCCTCTGGCCCTGATGTCCCCGTGTGCGAAGCAGAGCGTGCGTCCTGGGCAAAGGATACAAATGAACAGCACAGGCAAGATCAGATTATGTGAAATCCCCTGCTCACTTGACCTCCTTCACGTCCCATCTTCTATTTATATGCCTTGGGGCTGCCAGGGACAGCGTAGGTCATCCTTGGCCCACACTCGCAGGGCTGGGGGGCTCAGCTGTGGGTGCATGGGGTTAGGGGTGGCCCCTGGAGCTGGCTGCCACCATCTCAGAAAGAGAGGTTTGAAGGTTTTCCTCCTTACAGCCCAGCTGTGTGGTCTGCTATCCCCCCCTCACTGGAGGTGAAAAGCAAACTGAAACGCTACCCTGGACTCACCTCCTCATCGACAAGGGGGACTCCTTGGGCTTTGGATGTCGGGTTTCCTCAACAAGTAGTGATTTATTCTTTGGTTGATGTGATCTTTAACAAGAAGGCCCTGGCTGGGGGCCAGGGCTGGTTATAGATGCCTGCTCTGTTTGCCTGTCTCATGTCCTTCCCCTCTGGTCTCTTCCCGGTGGGAGCTGCTCACCGCCTGCTCCCGAGTGATGTGTGGGTTTGGGGAGGTGGACGTGCTGCTGGCCTGGGGTTTGGTCTTGGTGCCGGTCCAGCACGGGGGGACACAGGGCGGTGAGCACCCAAGGGAGTACAGAAGCACCCAAAGGGGCCTGCTGGGAAGAGCCAGGTCTGTGAGGGGAGACGTCCTCCATAGAGAGCTCTTGGAGAGGGATCAGGTCGGGGGCTTGGTGGGGCAGGGCTGGACTGCGGCAAAGCAAAGGAGGTGCTTTGGGGAAGTGAAATGCGGATTTGCCTTTACTGCTGCTTTCTCAGCCCCCTCACAAGAGGCTGGACACGAATCCTTCAGGAACCAGAAGGGTTCTTTTCCTAGGACTGGGACCCAGGGCCATGGAGAGAGGGAGTGTTTGGTGCCTGTGCCCATCTCTCCCACCAGGAGGACACCCTTGTCGCACCCCACGTGCCATGCTGCGAGGCGAGAGCAGACCCTCCGCACCTCAGGCTGGAGAAAACAGAGCTGGTAGCTTGGCATCATCTGGATTTACCCTTCCAGCTTAGTCCCCTCTGGGAAGCAGGACGTGACCTCCTCATTTCCACCTGCCCAGGCATGGCTGGCAGCTGGCAGCAGCGGCACACGGCTCTGCATCTCTGGGCTGGAGCAATCAGCGCGCAGCAGGCATGCACAGACAAGTGTCAGCTGAATTTCTGCACGACTTTAAATACATTAGCAAGGCCACAAACACAGCTCCAAAGTGCTGCAGGCACAGCCGAGCTAATAAATAACCCCCAAACCCACCAGCAAGAAAATAGCCCCCCCTCTTTGCACAGGAGACAAGGCTTAGCGTCGCTTTCCCCCTTCTATCTGTACAGCAACTGAGCAGATCCACTCTCCACCTTGCTGCGTTTGAATCCAGTACCAGAAGGGTCAATTCTGTGCCACTTCTGCGGAGTCATTATACTGTCGGTTATATAAATGTCTGGGCATGCACAAAAGGCAGTGCTGATACAGTGGCTTCAGCACCAACTCCCTCCAACACCTGCTTTTCAGCTGGAGAGAAAGCCGAGCACAAGAACATCTCGAGAGCTGTCACACAGAAGGCTGCTGTCTTTCAAGCTGAATGGAGGTCTAAATAGCTTTCACTTCTCCTTTAGAATCGCATTTCTAAATGCAATTAATACTGTCACATGCATAATGAGAGACTGACGAGTGAATACAGACTCCGGCAACAAAGAAGCCAGCCCCAAGTGCTATGTAAATATTACAAATCCTCACTAGAAGCTGACCCGGGAAAGACAGCTTTCTGGTGATTAAACCCAAGTGACAATACGACTGGATTCCTACATCTGTCACAATACTACCTGCTGACACATAATGAGCTACGCTAAAAGAACTAGCTCCTGCTGCTCTTCAATGCAGAGAAAATGTCTATTTGTAGAATGTAATTAATCTCTTCTTCAAAATCAGGAACCTTAGTGTCCTTGGTAACAACATGCCAGTGACTCAGAGAGCGTCTCCGGCTTTTTCTTCTGGTTTTTGAGTGAGTTATTGAAAGTGACCCCAAATTCTAGCCCTGCAAAGGAGCTGTGCTTCAGAAGTGGAAAAGCCAGCTGGGTTTCTGGAGGTGGGAGGGGGGTTACCCACCTCGCTGGTCTCTGCAGGGCTCCTTCGGCAGCTTAAGAAGGTTCCTGGATTTGTTTCAGCCACCTTCCCTAGGATGAGACAAGCTCTGTCCCAAGACCTGGTCCCCGACCCATCGAGCACAAATTCCCTTTTACCATCAGGTGTAACCAGGCAGAGAATAACACTGAAAGCAGAGCAAGGGCAGGAATTGCAGGATGAAGCTGCTCCCTCTTTTGCCCAGCTCCCACAGGCAATAAGAGCTGTGCGATCGTGCTCTGTGTGTGTGTACATGGACACAGGCGTGGGGCTGCTCCCCCAGATGGCTTTCCAGTCTGCTGGCTTATTTCAGCCAAGTTTGGCAAGGAATAGAGGTTCAAAGTCATCCTGTCCCTACCAGGTAGTGAAGATGCAAAGCCACGAGTGCTGGCATGGCAGAGGGATGCAGGGCAGAGCCCCGGGTCCCTTTAAGGGTTGTGCTTGGGCATCGCCAGGCTGGCTGAGATAGGGGCCAAAAAGGCAAAATTGGGCTGCTCAAAAGCACCCAGGGGTCGTATCTGCTTTCTATGAATTTCAGTAGGAAGCAACCACTGCTGGATGTCGCTCACTGACCCAGTTCCAAAGCCCAGGGGAAGGATGGGCCGTGACAAAGGGACAAAGGTTGGAGACACCGGGTGATGGAGGGCTTGCATGATTTATTTATTTTTCTGGCAAAAAGGAGAGTAAGAATTGTTGGCTAAAATCAGCATATTGCAGGCTAAACTGTGCTGCAGCAACGTCTCGTGGGACTTGAGCTGAGGTGCTTGGTCCCCCTGCAAGGGACGTTCACCCCTGCCCTCTGCACCCTGCTTTGCAGAGCCAGGGGGACGTGGGGAAAAGGAGGGGTTTGGTGTCACTGAGCTCAGCTCCTTCGAGGCAAAGCCATCCTTTCTTCCAGCAAGTTAATACCTTTCATTTAAAATGCCAAATTAGCCCAGAGGCTCTGCTCCCACCGAGGGCAACGTTTCAGAGCAATTTGCCTGCAGGCTGTCTGGGGGCTGCAATCGGCGCTGCTGCCCCAGCTCAGCCCATCTCCTCTGTCCTCAGGCACCCCGAGGGAGAGGAAGAGCCCAGGAGAGAGGCTGGCTCCGACCCTCACACCACGTAACTCTGCTCTGGAGTAAGAGCCAGGTGGGACGTAGAATCATAGAATGATAGAACCATTTAGGTTGGAAAAGACCTTTAACATCATCAAGCCCAACCATTCCCCTAACCCTGCCATCCCACCACTAAACCCTGTCCCTAAGCACCTCGTCTGCCCAGCTTTTAAATACCCCCAGGGGTGGGGACTTGACCCCTTCCCTGGGCAGCCCCTTCCAGTGCTTGACAACCCTTTCTGTGAAAAAATTTTTCCTAATGTCCAACCTCAACCTGCCCTGGCAGTTATCTGGAATAGATGCAGCTTTGGGGTAATTGTGGAAAGAAAGTGCTAGCTTGGGGTAAAAAGCCCAGTCTTTGCCTTTCTGCCCTTCTCACAGACCCCGCAGGCATTTTAATGATGGTTTCTTCCCATTTTACCCAGGATTTATAGGTGTGTCTGTCTACTGGCAAGGCTGTGAAGGCTCTAGAAAAGTGGCTCGCTTTGGGGGAAGGAAATTAGAGCCTGAAACGGCCAGAGTGGAAGGGAAAAGCCCCTCTTGCCACCACTTTCAATAGCAGCTCAGTTCCCAGGTGAGGGCACATCCAGCCCTTCCCTCCCGCCTGCTGCCTGGATGCCAGGAGCATCTCACAGGGACAAAGAAGGCAGCAGAGCCGGTGGTGGTCCAGCTGGAGTGGGGATGGGGTGCACGTGATGCGGGGATTTGGGACTGAGGTGGCTTTGTGTCCTGCACAGTGACCCCAGGGAGCGAGGCTCCAGGCTGTCCATCAGCGGCTCCCAGCAAGCGTAGGGCAACTCGCCCTGCTGTTGTGGCCCTGGGAGGAACCCGGTGCTGTTGAAGGTGAGGGGACGCTGGCCTGGGCTGGGGCATGCATGCAGGGTTTGGGGGCAAGTTGAGGCCAGGGCTGTCTTTCCTAATCCCCCCTAGCCTACAAGGGACTGCTGAATGCCTGTGGGCAGCTCAGGGACTCACCCTGCCCTGCCTTCCCTTCAACAGATGTCCCAAAGCTCATAACCTCATCTGTCCCAGCTCTCAGCAAACAATTAACCATGACTCCTCCTCTTGCAGCTCCTCTGTACCGTGCAGCCGGCACCCAGCACATCCCAGCCTCGGCACATGCCAAATCCCCCGGCAAAACAACCCACAACGCCGACCTGCACACCGACGAACCCTCTCACAGCTCAGGGGGGACCAGGCACCAGGTTAAATGCTGGTGCAGAAAAGAAATTTGCCTGTCTTTAAGGCTGAGCCCTGAGGGGTGGCCAGCAGGCCCACGGTGATGCCCTCAGCAAGCCATAACCCAGCCTTCAGGCATGGGGCCATCAGGCATCCTGCTCCCGACAGCGGGGTTCGCACACCCTCTGCAGCTTTCCCATCTATACAAATACGTTAATAAAAGATCAGTTTGCAGACGCAGTTTGCTGTAGATGACAGCATTAGAGGTGCATCTGTTTCTACTAAGCACCAGTCTCGTGCTGGGTTTATTTGGTCCATTTGCGGTGGGGAAGAGTTGCTTTCGGCATTCAGAGATGTCTCGTGTCTGGAAGAAGTGGGGGGGAGATATATTTTTGGCTCTACTTAGCCACAAAAATTTGGGTTTAGAATAAAGAAAAATATTCCTGTTTTCTGTTTGCTGCCAAACTGAGGCAGACGATTTCTTGTGCAAGCCTTCATTTGTTGGAGAACTCGGTGCCCTGTTGGAAAAATAAATGTTCAGATGGGAAAAGTCTATCAGCATGTATTGATCAGTCATTGGGACCGGTGGACTTGCAGACATCAGCTGCGACCTAACTGAAAAAACAGTTCCCAAAGCTTTTGCCGATACAGATGAGGCAGAAGGAGAGAGGTCTTTGCTTTTTTGGTGAGTGAAGTAGTTACAGGGCAAAATCCTTTCTGTGGGCACAGTTGTGCTGGCCTCATCAGGGCTGGAATGAATTTTCAGTGCCAAATACACCCCCTTTGCACCCAGAACAGGCTGTTTGCTCCTTTCTGAGAGCCGACCACTGCTGGCAGCCACGAGCGGGACGCAGTGATGGGGGAAGGAGAGTGGCTGATCAGCCATGGTGGGAAAGAAAACGGGGATGAGGCTCCTGCCCGGGATGCTCCCAGCTGACAGCAGCACCTTCTCCCCATCCCGGGGCTGTAGGGTCACCTCCCCACCACCAAGGTAAGGCCAGACACACAACACACAAACAAGAGCTCGCAGCAGCTTGGTTCTCCTCAGTGAGAATTTCACAAATGCCTACAGAGTTTTCCCAATGTTTTCTTTTTCCCCTGAAGATTTTCAATTAAGCCTTTACAACCTCAACTCACTTTAAACAATTTATTTTTTTCTTCTTTTTGGTAAAGGAAATATTATGATCAGGAAAAATAGAACCCGCTGGTTTACCTGGAGCTGCCTTGTTGTTACAGCAGATTAAAAGCAAGATGGAGAGTCAATAGTGCTGGGAAGGGTGGGTCTGGGGATGAATACAATGTACAAGCACTGAAGGCAGTGCAGAAGAGATCGGGGGCTGGAAAGACAAACAGCTTATCAGGATTTGAAGCTTCAAAAGCAGAATCAGCTCCTCAGCTGATATAAATCACCTGGACTCCCCTGATATGCTGGTATTGCTGTAGCATGGCTTTTATGTATTGATTTAAGGGAAAATAAAGGTCAGGGGCTTAGATGCAGAGGAGGCATCAGGACTGAGGCTGTTCAGCTCTGGGCGGGCAGTGATGAGCAACAAGGAGGATCTGCATTCAGGCAAGGTCAGAAACAGGTCGGAGAGGACCCCAAGAAAGACATGCATATGCTGGAGCTACGATAGCCCCAAAGACTAGGAGCAGAGCCCGGCATAACCCGCTGAGGGTAACCAACTGGAGCCCAGGTTCGCAGGGTTAGCCTAGGCACAGTCATCCTAGGATTAGGGAAAATCCAGATTCCAGTCTGGATTTTACCATCAGTAACTCTGACCTTTCTCCCCATCTGGACTAGCACGAAAAAAAAAATCCCAGAAAGGACAAAGTTGGGCCAGCTGGAAATGGCGCCCACAAATGTCATGGTGCTGCTGGGAACAGGGTCACTGCACGGCAAACCTGGGTGTACAAACATCGCTTGCTAAATCGACTGCACGGGGCTGTTGTAGATTTGGGGGATAAAGGTTTCCTGAGCCGCGGAAAGGCCAGCTCTCTGCCTAGGGACCTCAGAGGGTGGATTTCGTGAGAGTGTTCTTTATTTACTCAATCAGCCGCAGCCAGCAGCTGAGCTAAGAGCGGGTGAGTCTGCCTGTAGCAAGCGGCCACGCGAGGGTTGCTGGCCATGATGAGGCGTTTGCTGTCTGTGCTGAGATTTGTGATGGTCCCGGAAGGCCCTTGGAGGGTGGGAGTGGGAATTCGCTTAACCTCGTTAACTGCATCCTCTCTGCCGGCCAAAACCACTCTCTGTTTTACGAGAAAAACAGAATTGGTAGTGACAGCCCTCACAGGTCAGGCGTGGTGTCACCGAGGGATGGGATGCTGATGATCTCCTCGGAGCGAGGAGGCTGAAGGACCTAGTGGCACCATCATGGTCCTGCTGTCATGGTCCCACTGAGGAGATGCCGCTTGTTTGAGGAGGAAGGGTTGTGACATCTCTGCTCTTCTTTCCATCTCTGTCCCCACTGAAATACACTCTGTAAAAAAACAAGAGAAATGAAACAGTGGGTGGTGGAGGTGGTGTAGGACCAGCAGTCCCATGCAGCCTGGAGGAGGGCGTGAAGCTGCGGGGCCTTGCCGGGCGCAGCTCCCCGGGGTTTATCCTACTGTCTGTTTTCATCATTTCTCTGTGAGAAGGGAAAGGGACCACACAGCAGCAGAAAGTCCTGGAAATCTGTGAGGGAGGCTGTTCCCAGCACTCTTCCCTCCGCCACCGCCCCTGTATAGAGTTGGCTATGGAGGACGTACGGCTCTGCATAGGCTCCAACTCAGTGAGATAACGCCACACAATTCAATTCCTAATCACAGCCAGCGAGCGCACTTTCCCAGCTCTGACCCTCCTGTCTCGGTTGCATACGTGGTCGCTCTGATGGGCGAAGGCTGGGGTCACCCCATCTCGACTGGCCTTGTCTTGTCCATCCCCTCCACATCAGACACCGCTGTGTCTCCTCTGCTCCTGCTTCTGAGGCATCCTAAGGGCTGCTTGTGCCCTATAGCTTTGCCTTTTCTCAAAAAAAAAAGAAAAAGAAATCAGCCAAAAAACTACAATAGAAGCAGGGGGAGGAAATTGCTTCAAGTTTCTTTACTACCTCATGGAACAAAAATGCTCCTTAAGGCTGTTCAGGGAAAGAGAGGGTCAAATGTCCCTCATTAACACTGATTTACTGAGAAGGCCGGGAAGTGGGAGAGGGAGGCAGTCCAGCTGCCCGTCCCAGTGCACAAGGAGCCGGGTCTGGGATGCAGGCTGGGAGGCGAGGGCTGGTCCCCTGGCACGCGATCAGGGCGGTGGGTTTAGCGGCTGAAGGTACGGCAGGGTGCAAGGCGCTGTGCACCCACGCCGGGCTGCCCGCACCCCAGAGCAGACCTGACCTGCACTGACGCAGCGGAGAGGCAGGGCAGGGCTTTCTCGGCCCTCAGTTTGGAACTTCGGTGACTTTCTGAAAAAAAGAGCAGAAGTTGAGTCCTTCGCAGGGAGGCTGGTGCTGGGTCGGGGCAGTTTCCTTGCACCAACCTCAGCCCGTGCTGCCCTTCGCCAGGCAGCCTCCAGCCCCCCCCACCCCGGCAGCAGGAGCCTGGCAGAGAGAGGAAAGGGAGAAGGCTGGCCCAGATTTGAGGGTGTAAATCAGCAGGGTTCCTCTCCAGAGAGAGCTCAATTACATTGATTTACACTTGCTGCGGATTTGGTCCATTCAACCCAATTAAAACTCCAGAGGAAGTGCAGAGAGGCAGGATGTAATTACCCGTGCTGGAATCCCAGTTCAGAACAGGAGGCAGAACTCTCCGGATCAAATTAATCCCTGGTGTAACTCTGCCGAAGTTACACCAGGACTATAATTGGCCTGAAACATTTTAACTATCTCATTTAATGTTATTCATGCTCTGCTGGAGATGAGAATGTTTATCCTAAATGAGAGACTCTAATGCTCCGTAGCAATAATAGTGTGAGGCTTATGCGGTTTCTCATTTACAAGGATGCTGGGGAGACCAGATTGTCACAGAAGATGCGGCAGATCTGGACTCCCCAAATATTTAACCATTTCCACAGCTCCTGTGGTGGCTGGTTTTCCCATTGTCCTTCCTCCAGTGTGCCCACCCTCATCATTCCTAGGCTGCTTTTCCACCTCTTGGAGATGCTGGGGGCTTGCATCCCAGCCCCAGCCAGGGGCAGAAGTAGGAGGAGATGTAGAGTGGTTGAAGAGGGAATGGAAAGCACTGAGAGAAGCCCTTCAAGATTAAAGCTCCTATAAATCAGCAGAAGTGAGATTTCTCAGCAACAGACTTGCTCCCCAGTGATGCTAAAAGAGGGGATTTCTGTTGATGAGGGCTGGCTCTGGGGCCTTTCTCTGCCTCAACCCGGGGAAGCAGCCCCGGTCTCCTGCAAAAGGAGCAGGGTCAGTGCTGTGGGTAGCTCAGCAAGCATGCGGAGCACCATGGTCCCTGCTGCCAGCCAGACACCCCCACAGATGGTGTTTCAGCTGCCAGCCCTGGGTTATCCACCAGGCTCAGAGGATGGTCTCGGGGTCATCAGAGCTGCCATGGAGGAGGAGGCCTGCGCACGCTCCTCGCGGTGGGAGGCAGCAAGGCACCGTCACCCTCTGTGGGGAACGCGCCTCGGGAACCACGATCCAGCCCGTTCCCCTTCCCATGGCGATGCCATCGGCCAGCCCAAGCACGCATCCTGCTGCTTGGAAAGCAAAGCCCTGCGGGTTACATTCCTCCCTGCCACAGCTCTGCTCTGGCTGGTGGCACCCTGCCAGGGATGCAATTTGGCCCTGAACCTCCACTGCGTGCCCCACATCCTCCCAGTGCCAGCCCTGGCAGGTACCGCTCGCTGCAGGCTCTGCAGCGGCATTACCGGGCTTTTGAGGATTGCGATTATCTTGTCATTAAATTGGACTTCCACTCCCTAGGCTGTTTTTAAGACAGACCCGTGGTCTTTCTGTCTGCTCCCTTGCCAATGGAAAGGCAGATCTGTTTGTTCCAAAGCAATTTTTAATGCCGTGCAGCTTAGTAGAGGCTCGAGCATTACAATTCATTCTGGCTCCTCTCTGTTCCTCAGAGGATATTAGATCCTTCTCTTGATACTTCCTCACTCTTTGTAGATGTTACCCTAGTTTTAATTTCCAGGGCTTCCAGACTGTTTTTAACAATGCTGAGCTTTCAAGTTGCTTACTTCAAACTTTCTCCAGCCATGCTTTCCCAGAGCCTAAATAGCTTTGATTATTCCCAGATTTTTTGGTTTGTTAACCCCAGAATAGTATTGTGTAACTGCCTGGAAAGAATACTGGTAGCGGGCGTCCTGGGTTCTCTTTCCTGGTTCACCAAATTACTTCCCGAGCAGAATATCCATGGGATTTATCCTACAGAAACAATGCCATTAGCACCAGGTTATCTTGCTATAGAGAAGAGGACTAGAGGTGGCTGAAATCCTCTTGCTGATTAAGCTAACCCACTGAAAGGTCATTTTCTCCACCCAGCTCCTCCTTATCCTCTCTGCTGCTGATTTCTAAGCAGGATGACACGTTGGGGCAGCAAGCCCACAGGGAAGCCTTTGAGCAGGCATCACCGAGGCTGCCAGGCAGCACCTAATGGGAAAGACCTTGTTCGCCTCCAGGCCAGGCTGGATTCAAGCTGTGGCCGTCCCTACCCAGCAGCCGCTCAGCCAACAGCACAACAGCAGCTCTGCTTGGGCCAAGATTTCCTTGGCCTGGGAGGATGCGTGCATGTATCCTGACAGGCCAAAGTGTGGGGAGTAAGGAGTTGTACACAACTGGCTGAACTCCTAGCAAACCTCTGCGGCCCTCCTGACTCCGGCAATCCTGCTGCTTTCATGCTTAAGCCAGTGCATTGCTAAACACACATAAAAAACATCCCCATTCCCACTAGCAGAGAGCCAGGGTGTAGCTGAGCTGGCAGGAGATGCAGTTCCTTCTCAACCATCCATAAATCTTCCTGAGATCACCCCAAATACCCCATATTTCTTGGTGCCTCCTCCCGACCCACCAGATCCTTCCACTTCTGTTTCTCAGCCCAGTGCTCAGTTCCACAAAGTCCAAGGTAACTGGCATGGATGTGAATATATCACAGAGCGTCTCCCTCCCGTACACAGAGGACCACAGCTGGGCAGGGCAAGGAACAACAACAAAGAAGGAGGAAAACAAGATGGGAAAAGTTAAAAAAACAAGTGCCTGGAATAAAGCATCAAGAGAGAATATTTATGTAGCAGAGGGCTAAGCTTAAGGGACAAACCAACCTCTGCCGGCAGGTCCACATGACCGTACTGGTACTCAGCCTCACCATCTCGTACCAGCTATGGCTGGGAAAGCAGGTGAGAGACAACCCAGCAGCATTGATCCCTTGGTCAGTCAAACTGACCTGCTGGACGAAGACTCTACCCCAAGGCAAACCATCCATGCCTCTGCCTGGGCCACAGAGTGATACAGCACCCAGCCCCGTAGCAGGGTGCAGCGTGGCGCTGAGCAGAGGTGCCCCAGGCCAGATCTCTCTGAGCTGGCTGGACCAGGGCTGCACCCAGAGGCACTCAGGAGAGCAGGGAGGAGGTTGAGGGAAGAGGACCAGAAAGCCAAGCTGTGAATGAAGAGTGTCAGTGCTTGGAAAGTGCAACCAATTTTCTGTTAGTGCAGTTAGTGCCTCTCCAACAGTGCCTAGAATAACAAATTCCTTCCACCCTCCAAGCCTGAATGCTGGAGGAAGCTGCTGAGAAACTTAATTGATTAGCTGGCTGCATGCACAGGAAAAAATTGCCCAGCATCAAGGAAGTCACTGTCTTGACAGTTAATGCAGACACTGGTGAGAGATTAGAGAGACCAGCTGCAGTTTTTTATCACACAACCCCTTCTTTTAGTCTGGGAACAAGGCAAGGTCTATTTTGATGGGGTGACCCATTTTGCAGTGGCGTCGAGGGGCTGGAGCCTTAGGGCTGTGCCCAGGCTGCACTCACCACCCACACAGGGCTCGCTGGGCAGGCACAGCCCAATCCTCAGTCCCAGCACCTTCAGCCATGAAGGGCAGGGAAGCAGCTTTTGGGCTGCTTGCACCCCTCACCCCCCACTCTCCAGCTCCAGGGGGTCCTACCAGCCCTGGCAGCCCCTGAGCAGCAGGAGTAGATGCCCCAAGAACAACTTCAGCATCCAGGGTGTAGTGGACAGAGCTGAGCACGTTGGAGAAGCTGAGTTTCCAGATGCTCCACAGCATCCTCCCCCAAAAAGAGGTGCCCAGCTTCCCCAGCCGCTGCAGGCCATCTCTCCCCCTCCCAGGCTTTCTGCTTTGCTCTCAGCATCTTTAGTGCTACCCCAGGGTCACTGCCTGTGACTCTGTCACCGCACAAGATTGCTTTCCCCGTTTGGCAAGAGAAAACAAGAAGCCAAAGGCCTGCAGGGGCTGTGAACTTGCCTGTCATGTTCTCTGACAGTATCAAAACCTTTTGCCGCTTGTGTTTTTCTCAAACTGTCACCGCTCATCACGCTCCTTGTTTAAACCTCTGATCCTGAAAGCTTCCCTGAGCCCTCTGCAAAACAAATGGAGAGAGCGTGGTCTGTTCTCCAAGGAGATCGGACACCACCGCAAAAGCAACGAGGCTGACAATGCCAGAGCTCCCCAGAGCAGGTACAGGCAGAGCCAAGCGCGCGTGCCTGTGCTGTGCGGCTGCCAGAGGTGGGAGGCAGGCAGCCTGCTAACCCTCAGCTTCCTCCTCTCCCTCAAACTACTCAGCTCCTGCTTTTTGCCTCTGGAGAGGACTAAAGAGAAAGGAAAGGGCTCTGCCCTCCTGTTTGCTCTCTGCTGAGCAGCGCTGCTCTCCTGCCCCCCCCCCCCCCGCTTCCCCTATTGCTGCTATTTGCTATTTGACCTGAGCAGCCCAGAGGAATTTTAGTCACGGTGCATTCCTAGCACAGCATCTGTTTTCTAGAGCAAAACGGGAACAGCTGCCAAGAAACAAATCTTCCCCTGACGCCTGGCACTTCTCATGGGTGGAACGAAACTTCTTGAAACCCCAGGAGAAAAACCACCAGAGATCAGCTGCAGAAAAACCCATTCCACTCCAGCCCATCCCCTCCAGGGATTTTTGAAGGGTGAGGGGGCTCAGACAGAGACTAATGAACATCATGATAGCATCCATACGGTACCACTTTGAAAGCTTTGAGCGAAAGAGCAATCTCTTCTTTAGCTGAAGGCGGAGCGCTGTGGGAAAGAGTGCATGCTGGCTGAACCCCCCAGCCCCAGCATCCAAGTCCAACTGTGCCCAGTGTCCTCCTACTTGTCCAGGCCTGTTGTGCCTATTGTAACTGGGCGGGATAGAGGCAGGTAGATGGTGCCAATATGGGACATGCTGCATTCACACACAGCTTGCTGTGAAAGAGCTTTTGAGGCTTGTCAGGGCGAGGTGAGGCTTGTCTCCAAGAGCTGTGAGAAAGCCTGGTGCTATCAGAGTCAAGACCGGCAAGGAGCGATGCACCCAGGGGTTGCACGGGCTGAGCTGGTTCACAGGATCACTGCATGCTTGAATAGCAGAGCTGACAGATGTACATAACCCCTTTCCCCATGAAGGTTAATATTTCTCCCAGGTATTAACCAAATTTGGGGCAAAGCCTGCAACAGTCTCTCTGCCATGCCTGTGGGTTTCTTCTCAGATTGCTCTGGCTCAGTAGGTTTTTCGATGGAGGCTAAAGACTGATCTGCAGGGTCTCTGGTTACTGAGAGGAGTGAGGAGCAGAACAGCTGAGGTAGCTGACGAAGCCAGGCAGAGCTCCAGCAATGCTTCAGGAGACAGCAGCATTACTCGGGAACCGGGAGGTGGTCAGAGATAGCCAGAAGGAAATTAGGAAAGACTTTCTGGAGGCCTTGGACCAGCTGAGACACACAAGCAGCCTCAGAACACATGGCTTCTTGGCCTTCCAGCAGAAGGAACAACACTTTGTGTTTGCTCACATCTTGAATGCAATAGAATAAGGCCAGAAATATTGGAAACCCAGTTTCCTGGAGGGTTTACACCAGCTGACACCTGATTTTTGCTGGTAACCAGGTTTGACCCTCAGCCGTCAGACAACATCAAGGCAATACACTTTTTCTTGTTCACCCTGATTGAGACCAAGGTTTATCTTGAAAGTACCCATCGCAGTTAGTGCTCAGCAGTCTCAGCCTGACAGCACTGGGCCTGATGGAGGTTAGGCTGCACCTTCTCAGGGCATCATTTTAGCAGGATATGCTGGAACAGGCTCAGTCAGTAGCAGTACCAGCCGATAACTCACATCAGCTCAGCGCTTTACTCAAGTAGGGGCACTGTTTTTCCGACCGTGAAGATTTTTAGGTATGAAGCATGTAGAGTTCGCACCTAGGACAGACGTAGCACTGATCTGCTAAAGCCCAAGGCGGTGACACCAGGTTAACCCCAGTTAAGATGCATTTAGGTTTTCTGTGACTTGAAGGTCACATTGCAACACACATCGCATCCTCGGTCACCCAGAGTCCCAGGAGATTGCTGCGAATGCTGCAGAGTGACTAGAGCTACAGACTGCAGGCAAGCCACAACAGCACTTCAGCTTGTAAATTGAAGATGGCAGAAAAGTCTGATCTTTGAAAAAGCAAGAGTTCGTTTGTGATCCAGGCTTTCAGGCCAGGCTTACATAGCAAGCCAGCCTCAGCAAGGCTAGACTGCAGCTTCTCCTTCCGTTTCTTGGCTAGACCAGGCCGTTCTGTTATAACAACACAAGCAAAGTCCACTGTCGCAAACACCATCTGCTGAAGAGGAGGAAGGTTTCACGCTGTGTCAGTCTCTTTTATCTCAGTGTAGGTTCTGCACAGGAGCTGGCTGAGGTTGGAAAAGCAAAGGAGACCCCAGCAACAGCTTTCCTGGGTGCTGTCTGTGGGCAGTTACTGATTTAGCTAGAATAGGACTTCGAGGAGGCAGGACAGCACGTAAGCAGGCCAGTCCTTCACATCACTCTTCAGGCTTTGGTTGAAAGTATTATCAGGGTTTTCCTCCACCAAACTGCATGAAGCCCCAGGCAATAGAAGCAGCCCTGCTCAGGAGCTAAGCCAGCCCAGATGAGCTCAGTCTTTCTGCTTTGGATCAGGTCACTCCAGCAACAGAAGCAGCAACAGCCAGGCTGGGACTGGCTGTATGAGGAACCACTGCAAACATCTTCCCTCCCATATCTGCACAGAGGTACGGCCACATACCAGTCAGCAGCAGCAAGGTCAGCTTCTTAAACCACCCAACAGGTACTCAAGCTTCTCTGGAAACAGCATCTTCAAGACAACAGCTCGGCACCACTGTCAGACTGAGCAGCTGAAGCAGGAACATAACTCTAGAGGCTGCAGAGCAAGCACAGAAGATTGGAGCACATTTCTATAGCAATACAGGTTGCACGCACCAGCCAGAGCAACTAACAGCAGAGCCATCTCACAGCAGAGAGCAGCTTCCCAGCTACGGGTGCTGAAGGGATATATACCCCACAGGTCGGCGTGGGGCCAAGCAGGATTGGGCCAGAGGGAGACCAGGGCGAACACAAGACTGGGCAGGAGCACAAGCCCTTTGCCTGGTTGGGCAGGAGCAGAGCAGGTGGGATGGGGCAGAAACGAGCCCTGACTGGGCAATGAGCTGAGACCTCAGGCAGGTTGGTGGGGATTACAGTCCCCCTCTGCTCCCCAGAGACCTTGTTCTCATATGTCTTCCTCATGGATGCACCCTCATTTTCCCAGGCCAAATTGCCCCCCCCCCCCCCCCCATGCTGAGAAGGATGCCCCCCTTCCCCTGAGAACCCACACAGATGATGGTCCTGCTCCAGGGCCCAGGATCTGGAACCCAGCGTGCCAGGTCTGCATGGAGCAGCCTCCAGCAGCCTGCAATACCCAGGGCTTCAGATCAAGTCCCTCTCAGCCTGGAGCCAAATCAGGATACAGCTCCCGCTCTTCAACAGTAAAAAGCTGAATTGGTAAAAGTCATGTTGCCAGCTGTGTATTTACACAGGAATTACATCGGGTTTCTGTTGCGGTAATGCACCAGGTGCCAGCAGTGCTACGGAGGGAGATGAGAAAGGAGGAGCAGTGGGTTGGGAGCCCCCATCTCCCAAGAGAGGTGCTCAGAGGAAGGAGGCTCCTGATGCAGGCAGGCAGGGTACCCCAGCAGTCAGCCAGCCCACAGCACCTTGCTCCTTTGAGCTCCCTGGCTCCTGCTGAGCTTTGACCACTGTGAACCTTAGGTCTGTGAAAGAAAAACACGGTCAGGAGTGCTCACAGCCACTGACTCCTAGCGTAGATGCCCTGGCCATGAACTGGGATCCTACAGCACGAGGTGCTGGCCAAATGCAGACATCAAAGGCAGCGCCTGTGCCAAACTGCAGCCTCTTGGAGGAAGATGTTAGGGAAGCAATTATGAATTTGGAGCCTCCCAAAGCGTCTTGGCAGCTGGATCCTCTGGGTGAATAAAACCCTGGCAAAAATTAAGATCTGTTTCTGCGAAGCTGAAACAGCAAATGTGTTTGTCTTTCCTCCTTCCCCTCCCAACCGTGTTGTTGTTTTAAACATTTACAGAGATCTTTATACTGTTTAAATAATTATTTGGGGGGGGCGGGGGATTGTTTTCACTTTTTTGCCAGCTGCTCCAAGTCAGCAGCACTTCACACACAACTCCTGGTAAATGAGGTGCTGTGGTTTGAGACATTACCACTCACACAGCCCTGCTCACCCCTGCCTCAGTTTACCTGCCCCACAGCTGGTCTGGCAGAAGGAACCCCCACGACCCCCCTAAGGCTCAGTCATGCCCCCACCCGGGGAGGGAAGGGGGAGCCCCCACCTAGAGACCAGCAAGTTGTGGCAGCTCCCTCTCTGCAAGCTCTGTTGTGCGTCTGTGCAGGAGGAGTGCCAGTAAGTGCAGCCCCTGGAGTGCAAGATAAAGGGGTGCGCATTCAGCTCCCACCGCACAGCCCCCCTGAGCCCGCCAGCAGCACTCCCCAAGCCGCAGAGCTCACACAGCGGTGCTGGTGCACACGTATGTGCAGGGCGGCCGCGCTGGGGCTTTCTCCCCCTAACATGGCGAGGAGAGGTGGAGGAGGATGCCGCCACGGCTGAGTTCTCCCATCCCCGAGCACAAGTGCTTCGGAAGATCAGCCATCTCCTGCGGTGCGTGTTCTCCCGCCCACCTCCTTCAGCAGCAAGGCTGCTCGAGATGACAGCTGAAAGGAGAGCACTTGAAATGTGCAGGGGGAGAGATGGCTGAAGACAAACCGACCTTTACGCAACAGCAGAAGCATTAGGTCAACAGCAAAGCGGCAGTACACGTCTTGGTAGTTAAACCAAGAAGGCACATGAGTCTCTCCCTTGTGGGCAGGTCTCCAAGAATTTGGGGCTTGCGTTGGGCTGATTGAGGTTTTTTTTGCAACCTGGCAGAGGCTGGGGAGGTTGGGGAGAAAAAAGGAATGAGGAAGGCTGTCAAGGAGGGCTGGGGGGGTTTTGGAAGATGTTTGGACTGAGCAAAAGGACAGAGAAGCGAGTATGAGACATGCTGTGGAAGCAGGATGTGGGATAGAGAAAATGTTTATACAGTCAACTGTGGGCTAATCCATGGGAGGCTTTAGAGACCATAAAAGCCATCTGCAAGTGGATAGATCACATTCTGTAGGAAACTAGTGGTTTAAAACAATGCTACCCTCACTCTTTGATCTATTCTGAAGAGATCAGAAGGATAAGTAGATCCATAAGTTCTGCCTGTGCAGGCAGGGTGGGTAGGGAGGCCCATTCATGGTCTCTTCCTGTACAAGAACTTGGGGCCATCAAACAAAACTAACAAGAGCCAGACACAGGACAAATGAAAGGAAGCTGGTCCTCCTCGCAGCACAGGCTGACCTGTGCAAGCCCTCCCCACTGGAGGGAACGGCTGTTACAGGGGGACTGGGCAAGGTCATGGAAAAGAAAGTTACCCAAATCTCTATTCCAGAGAAAACCCATTAGTGGAGGTAGTGAAATGACATCTGGGTCTTGAAGCTCGCAACCCTCAAATGGTTGGTGGCTGGTAGGGTACTCGGAGATGTATCATGTGTAATCACCCCGCTCTTGCACTTCCCTAGGCATCCATTTTGGGCATCTCTTCTGGATAGCCCTTGGTCTGATGCCCTGCAGCAGGGCTCCTACAAGGAAATGTGGCCAGGAGGTTGCCCTTACAGACAGCAGGAGGAATTACCACAGGCCTTTAAATGACTGCCCTCTAACCTAGCAAGACCTCAGTTTACCACTTCGAACCTGGTCAAATTAGGCATTTGGCCTGCTTCCCCTGCATAAGGGCAAGAAAAACGACCTAACAGAACCCGAAATAACATGACCTTTCATCACTTAAACATGTTGTTTCCCACTAAGCAACGAAAGTAGCTGAAATGCTATTCTTAAAAGTACCTCAAAACAATTATCTCCTTCCTCTGTTATAAACGATGGGAAGCAAGAGGTGAGCCAGAGAGATGGCATTTGCAATTCTCCATTTTTAGTCTTCAGTAGGAAGAAATGTTGGGAATTTGTATTGTGCTCTGACACAACCACTTGACCTCAGTGCAGCTTATGCTAATGACTTGCAAGAATATGCTTGTTTGCTCCATGCGTGCCTCACATATTTCTTGTATCTAAGCTTGATAGATGAAATATTGCTTATATGACAGCGCAGATTGGGTTGACTGAATCAACGGCTGGTTGGCCGACTAATCCGGGCAAACAGAAACACTGTTTGTGATAAAAGAGGACCTGAGAAGTCCTCATTAATATTGCCTAGATATTTTTATACCAACTCACTCCCTTTCTGCTTACCATGCCTTTAATCTCTCAGGCTGACACAGAAAATAGAGAAGCTCCATCTCTTTGCCCAAAGCAAGGTCAACTTTCAGTTCCTGGTAATTTTTTCATCTAGGTTGGCCTTAAAGACCTTCTGTGATGGAAATCTTGCTCCTGGTTTCACTATCCCTACAGTGTTAAGTTTTTCCGACCATCTCTGAGTGCATTTGTGTAGCTGTACACATTTTCTATCTCTGGGTATGCTCTGAGGATATATATTTTAATTAAACATATCCATCCATGAAGAAGCTGGATTCCTACTGCTATTGTTCAACAAGTGCATATGTCTGGCCCTGGGATTTATCCGTGCATGCACTGCAATCGGAACAATTTGTTGTCTGCTCTCTGTTCTGATCGGCTCCTCCCAGGAATGAAGCTGTGAATGCAATCTGGCTAGTTTTGACAAGATGGTCACTTTGCCTAGCTGGGACACCAGACCTGAAACGATCAAGTCAGTGGCTGAAGTTGCTGTTTCTTCTGCTGTTCAGCACCATCGGAAGAAGAAAAGGAAACCTTTTCTGTTCTCCACCTGCAGGAATCCAGACCGTAGACCTGTCTGCGGATACCACCACGCTCCCAGAAAAGCCATCCCTTCGTTGCACAGATATTCTGTAAAGATAAAGGTCTTGTTATTCAGGGTACAAGGTTCAGCCTTTAGACAGGCTCCAGTTACAGCAGAGCATTTCTGAGCCTGCTAAAATTCTACGTAAGCACACAGGACACACTGAGGAGGAATGGGCTTAAGCGTGTATTTAACATTAAATGGAGGCTTAAGAGCTTCGCTGCTGGGAGAAGGGAAGGACGTTTTGTCTGCAGCGTGCCTCATCCTGGGTGGGAAGATGTTACTCGCCTGCTACTGAGCTCCAACGAGCCTTTCTGGTATTTCTTGGGACTGATTTGAAGCAGCAGGCACCAGGATTTGGGACCTCATGGCAGGCTTTTTTTTTTTTTTTAACACTACAGATCTTTCCTCTCAGAAGTCTGGCACCTGAAATATCAGCAAGCAACCTCCAGCTGTACCCCAGAGGACTGTTCTTTGTGCACTGCTGTGCACACAGCATATGTAACAGGGACAAGCATCAATCCAGCTACCCCCTGCACCTCGCTCGGTGTCTCCTCGTGCTTCATATGCTCAAACCATGCAGGGGGCTGGTGGCTGCCAGACGCAGTTAGCAATGGGGGACCCGCTTTTTAATGTGTTCAAATACCCTGGTTGCTTCCCCCAGCCATATGTCAAAGATGATAACTGCAGCGGGGTGTCTCTGAATGAACGGATGCTTTGTTTCTCCAGGCTTTGTGGAACCCTGTCTGCAGGGTGGGACCGGGACAGGCACGGGGGGAAATCAAATTGCTGTCAGTAAGCATGGAGAGCTTCTCCCTGGAGGGACTTACAGGCAGCCAAGAGGGGAAATGGGTGGGAAATTGGGAGGAGACCTTGTCCTTCAATTTTAGCGTGGGATCAAAGCCTAGCTGAAGTTGGAGAGGTTCTGTCATTGACAAAGACTGTTTGTCTTCCTGCCTTTCCCTTCTCTGTCATATATTCTGCCCATTCTCCTGTTATCTCCTCTGGGGATAATCAAATACCCCACCACAGAGCTCAGAATTCTTTGTAGAGGGTAATGCTGTGGCTTCGCAGGCCAGATACTGAAGTGCCTTGAGAAAGCTGAAATATGGGGGCTTAACATAGCATATGGTTTGCTGGAGGAAGTAATCCCCTCCAGATCCTCTGTCGGGAAGTTGAGAGCAGCCCCAAAATGTTCACATGTATATCTCCATGCCTTTTAAAGTCTTTTCAAAGACTGTAACAAGAAAATACTGTGACTGATGGAGATTGGCCACAAGAAATCTACCAAATTTATGCCCAAATTGCCTTTGGGAACAGCATTGCAACTGCCTGAGGAAGGAGAATATGTTCAACTCAAACTGTTCAAACCAGACCGTAACCCCCTTCGCATCCCTAGGAAGGTTCACAGACTCTTCAGAAGAGCTACCATGTTCTGCTGACCTCTGGGAGGCTTTGCCGTGTACTGCAGCTCCCGGGCAAGGGTTGCACGTCAAAGATGTGTGTGACATGGACGCCCTCTAAAGGGAAAGCTGCGAAAACTTGATTCCAAGTTGTGGAGGTTTAAGAGGACATGGGGGAGGCAACAACCACCTCCCTTCATCCAGACTCTTTGTTCTGCCTCCAAAATATGCTTGGAAACATTACCTATGCACTGCAACCATGAATAATTACAGCCAATCTACTGCACACTTCGCTCACGCTGAAGCTTTTAATTGTGGAGTCAGTTCACCACTTGGTACCTTGCAGAGCTCATCCATTTACAGGCACAAGTAGACAGTTACCCTACGGTCTGAGCAGCTTCCACACAAAAATCAAGATGGTGGCAAAGCCCTCAGCACATCTGAGTCTCCATCTTCTCTCCTTCCAGATCTGAACTCTGCACAAGGCGGGGATTTTAGTTGTTTTGTTTTATTTTAAAAACCTTATGTCCCTTGGGGACTTAATCCGAGTTGCAGGGTTTTTACATATTTGCTTATTCGGAAAGCTAAAAGTAATCAGGCAGATTGCCAGCCACATCTCCACAGATCAAACACCACTGCAATGAAGGCTGCATTAATTACTGCCATTTGCCTCATCGTCTGCCTTCCCACCAGGCCAAACACCTGTGCAATAGGCTCCTGTGGGGCAGGAAGGCACCGAAAGGGTTGTCAAGCTCTGGAATGGGCTGCCCAG